>SCDY01001705.1:0-24229 GCA_004143825.1 Drosophila micromelanica
CACACACACACACACACACACACACACACACACACACACACACACACACACACACACACACACACAGATACAGCATACATCTGCAACGCATTGCTTTCTCATTTTGCTTTCACTTTTTTTCTTTTGGCGTGCACAAATTTGCAAATTTGCGGTAATTTGTGTGTTTATACGCAGCTTGCCCGGACAGGACGAAGGACGCCAGGGAACTGGATAAAAGGAGGCAGAGAACACAACAAACTCGCTGAGCCATTCTGAACTGATTCTGATTGGCAAATCCTGCATCAGCAGTTAACTGAAAGCCAAACAGTTAATGAAAACAGGACTAAGATGCCATACGGAAGGGCAGCAAACAGGGATTGGGTATGTTGACGGGGGCTTAGCATTAAAATGCCAGCATAACAGGATATAACCAGCTACAGCTACAACTACAGGATAACTGACAAGACAAAGCCCGCGAGCTGCTGTTGCTGCTGCTGTAATGCAATTAGAACCTGTTCAGCGATTCCGCCCAATGAATTTACGGCACGCTGTAAATCCTGAGCAAAAGGGGGGAGAGAGAGGGGATGATACTCTATTGCCTGAGCAAAGGTTATCAGAGAATAATGTGTCGCTATTGTCCAATGTTGTATTTCTTAATGCATTTCTATGGAACCTTTCTTGATTGGATCCAATTTTTAATTCTATGAATATTCTATAATAGTTATTTCAATATTAAAAGTTAGGGATATTCTCTCTTTTTTTTTGTATAATTATATGAAACCTTAAATTAAAAGATACAAGAAACATACAAATAACAAAGATATAAGCTTAATAAAAAAAAATGTTAGAAAAATTCGTAAGTCGTTACAAAGATAGAAGCTTAATAAAGTATATTTAATTGTAAGTTTCTTCCAATCACATACATATCACCAGGTAGTCAGTCACATACATATACAGGTACATTGTACAGGGTATAATGAAAAGGGGAAACACAATTCAAGGACAATTAAGTGTTTCCTTTTATGCTTCACGATTCGACACGAGTTTATAGATACAAGCAAATAAATATATGGATATATACATATACAGATAGATAGATAGTCAAGATAGTACAATAAAAGTGTGCGTGTGTGTGTCTGTGTATGTGTATGTGTGAACGTTAACAATTTTGTGATATATTCAAAGAATTGCCAATTTGATGGGTTAAAATGATTTGCATATATTCAGGGCTGAAAATTATTGACAGCTTGTTGGTCTCAGCCAAAGCTGGGCCAGGTTTTGGGGTTCGGGGTTCAGGTTGTGTGTGAACAGTTTGAGGCAGGCACGACGACGCTGGAGGCGTGGCATGTGCAGTAAATTAAAAAATCGTCGCACACAAAAATGTGTGTGTGCGTGTGTGTGTGTGTTTGTGGTGTGTATGCAAAGTGAATTGAAAGCAAACGCCACTAACAGAAGCTAAAAAGCAAAATAACACAATACCCACACACATACACACACACACACTTGCACACCCACGCAGAAGGGAAAACAGCTGAAGGCAAAAATGCAAAATTTGATTTTTTTCTGTGAGTTTGTTTTTTTTTTTTGCTGAATTTGCCGCAACTCGATTTGAAATTTTCGAGACTTTGGCAAGCGTCCCGCAGTGCATTCGCCCCCCTACAAAATAAAAAAAAAATGCTAGCACATGCTCGCATTCGCAGCGTAAATAGTTATTATGGCGCTGGCACGCCCATACGCCCCCAAACGCTTGCCATGCAGCAAATCACTTGGAAAAGTCAACTATAAAAAATGAAACACATAAAATTAACAGTTTTTCATATACACATATCCATTCTCCTTTTTTTTAAAGTTATCTGACAGCTCGGCTTCAGTTGTGCCATAAAAAGAAATAGGTAGGCTTAAATGACAGACAGCCAGTTGAGGGGTAAAAGGGAGAGCGGAGGGAAGGGGGGAGGAAAGGCTTCAGAAATAGGGACAACACTTTTGGGAATTGTCGCCTGTGCAAACGTGCGAAACTTTCTTTTATTTTTAGAATGTTATCCAAAAAAATTTTAAAGTCATGATACATTTTTATGTTATTAAAATTATGAATATAAAATTCACTATTAGAAAAAAAAGAAACTTTGAAAAAAAAACACGTGTTCCAGTTAATGTTTAATGAGAAACATAATACAAATTGAAAAATTACTCACTGAATGCATTTCAAAGAACGAAATTCAGATACTTTTTTTGAGAGCACATCTATAAGAAAAAACTTAATTTTCAAAACACCAAAAAATATATATGTACATCTTTAAATGGGACAGAATAGTTATCAAATAGTTCATCTGTTCAAAAAATATGCACAACTTAGTTTCAATATTTATTTTTTATAAAAATTTCAATTTAAAAATACCATTTTGGGATACATATATTTCATAGTGGAAATATTATAACAAAAATTAAACTAACAACATAAAATATATATTTTTAGTTATTCATTTTTTTGATATGCTAGAATTTATATTTTGTATATTTTGACTCAATACGTGGTGATAAAATCTAAGCTATGCTATTATTTTATTTTCTCCCTTAATGTGACTTTTTTTCACTAGTTATTTATTTTTTTTTTAATTTAGTAAAATCTTCAACACAATTATTTGTATTTAATAGCTTATAAGCCATTAGAACAATATTTTGCCTAAAAAATGTTTTGTTTTTGGCTTTTAAATTAATTATAATTAATCGATTAATCGCACAAATGCGGCTTTTATAAATGCGTGTTGCTGCTTCAAGCTAGTTAAATTTGTGCACAGTTGTGGTCCCTGTAAGGGTCCTTTTGAAACCAAATAACCCAAGCGCTCATCTCTTATATGCCATGAAAAAGCATAAAAATGACGCTGGATACTCGAGAGGCAGATAACACATATACATATACATGTATATATATATATATATATATATAAATGTGTGTGTGTATCGTTCACAATTAATGCAAATGGCGCAATCGGAGCGGCGAACGGCGCGTTGGCGTCGATCTTGAAAGCAGCGTTTGGGGAATTGGCTATTGAACTTTTTGCCTTGATAATTTTGCTGGTAAACATCCCGACGGGGCCCGGACAAGGACAGGCCAGAGCATCCTGTTTCCCCTCGGGCGCGAGTGCGGGCGCCGCCACAGCAATCCAATTTGCTTAGCAGCATCCACTTTGGGGCCAACGCGTCCTGGGTCCTGGACGCGACAGCTGCACGCATTTGGGACACGGCCCATGGCCGGGCACGGACTCTGGCCACCGTATTTGCCGAGTGCTTTTAATTAATATACTCAAATGATTTCATTGGCAGCCCAGCGCAAAAAAAAAACAAAAAAAGGTATAGGCCAGCGGTTCACACTGCAAAAAGGTGTCAACTTCGTTTGTGGGCGGCCTGTGTAAGAGGATGTTGTGGGGTGGTCAAAAAATGTGTGTACATTTTTAAAGCGACGCCCGCGCAACCGCAAACAATTTTCTATGATGCTGTGCCGGGCACATCTACAAAATGTCATGTCATGGGATCTACACGTAATACCCGAAAATCTACCCCCACCGAAAAAACCCGGCACCAGCCCCTAATCTGAGACCCATTGGCCCCATCCTGTTGTGGCTCGTCTGCCCCAGCTGGGAATGGCATATTTTTGTCCACTTTGTGCTTAGCTTTGTCTCTCGTTTGCTCTTTACAGATTCATAATCCTTTCAACTGTCAAAGTCACACAGCAAACACACACACACACACAGCAGGTGGGTAAAATACACACAAACACAACAGCAAGAACAACAATGGCAACAACAACAGCAACAACATGAATTTTTCATTTTTAATTATTTACGTTTTGCTAAGCAACCGAAAAACCAGAAGCAACTTTCTCCAACGCTTCTGATAACTTTTACACCTAAGCGTGGGCGAAATGGGGTATGCTGTACTTGCGACAAAACAGGTAACAGGCTGAATAGTTGAATTAAATTGAAAACACTTTTCATAAATGCTGCTTTAAATTATATAAAATATTTCAATTAATGAACAGCTTGCCCTAGCCTGACGCTGTGCCAGACATTAAGTGTGTCATTGAGCAGGGCAAGACAGCTGAACAGTTGAACTGAATTGAACACACTTTTAAGAAATTAAGCTTTACTTGTTTTATTATATATAAATATTTCAAATAATTTCTCAGTAACCTGACCTAACCTGACGCTGTGCAAGACATGTCATTAAATGCGTCTGTGAGCAAGGTAAACCAGCTGAATACTTGGATTAAATTAAAAACACTTTGTATAAATTTAGCTTCACATATTTAATTATATACAAATATTTTTAAAAATTTCTCACTAAGCTGACCTAACCTGACGCTGTGCAAGACATGTGCATGCAAGTGTACACCCAACAATTAAACAATAATTTATTTAATAACCACATTATTTATAGAAACCATAAATCACCTCAAGGGTTCTCCTCTACACTTGAATAAAGGGCATGCTGTTAGTCGTTTACTGTCATTAAGCGCATTTTTGTGGCTTTTCTAATGCGTGTTGTGCTTTGCTTTATTGGTTTCTTTTTAATTTAAATTTTCATTTTTCGTTTTGATTTTCGTTTTCATTTCCATTTCCATTTTCCAAGCTGGGTATTTTTATTTTCACTTTTTGTTTTACACGTTTATATTCTGTTTATTTTTGCTGGGGTGTTTCATTTGCAGGGGCATTAAGTCAATTTTAACGTAATGTGTGGCAGTTAGCAGTTGGCATCTAATGAATAGCAACGCACTCAGCACAGAGTACGCCCCATAAGCCACACCCACTGCCTTTTTGCCCAATGCCAACGGCAACGACAATTCAGACAGTAAAATTTTTGCTTTAAAAGTTTCATATCACAGTGAAAATTTAAAGGTCATAAAAAAACACAAAAATATATGCGGCAAAATGAACAAGAATAATTCGTAGTTGAGTCTGGCATATGGTCATACGAGGACTATAAATAACCGTAATACCGGCGAGCATATATAAAGTTCATGTCACGGCCAACGCTAACTGTCTGAGCACGAGAGTCTTTAGGAGCTATTTTAAGAACTGAATAGAACTAATTAGGCGCAGAGCAACGTACACAGCTTAAAAGTAAATTATATGTCAAACAAGCATTCAAATGCTTTTTTGCTATATATTATTACATTTTTGTTTTAGAGCTCAATTATACTTAATTGTTCATGTCAAAGTTAACATTTATATTTAATATGCCGTCAAATTGAATTTATACATATTATATTAAATATTTTGTTTATTTTTTTTAGTTAGATATTTAAAGAACTTAGAGCTGAATTTTATTTAATTATTCATGTCAAAGTTAACAGCTATATATATGTATATACATAATATGTTAATTTTTAATATTTTTTAATTTTTTTTAGTTAGATAGTTCAAGAATTTAATAATGTTTTCAAAATGATTGAGCTGAAGCTATATATATATAAAGCTATAAATATCTTTAAGCAGTAGAGTTTAAATGTAGAAAAAATAGTATTACATTTTTTACAGGGTATTTCTTGGTGACAATTAGTTTTTGCTTATGTAGATTCTTTTGTATTCGACTTAAACTTACTTTGCTGCACTTCATTATGAACGTGAACGTGACAATATGTCAAATATTTTATGTCACACACACGCACACACACACACGCACACACACACACACACACACACATGCACAGCCAAGCAAAAATCGTTAGTCAAATCGCGGTTCGTTTGTTTTCTTTTGCTTGCGGCCATGTCTGTCAGAGTGTGTGTGTGTTCGTGTTTGTGTGTTTGTTGAAGTTGCATTAAATTGGCATAAAATAAACAACACGTATAAATTACAGCGGCAACAACAAAACACAACAACAGAGAACAACAATAACAAGGGCAATGAATGTAACAAAATGCGGTAAGAGGCATGCGGCAAATGGCAAGCGGCAAGCGTCATGAGAAATGTGGCAGATGGACAGGAAGTGCGGGCCGTGGGCGTGTGCCCTTACACACATGGACACACACACGCACACACACTAATACAATCATACACACACTCCCATTCAACGCGCACAGACAAATATTCAAATAATATTCAATGAAGCCCGACAGACACAGCACGTGCCAGCAAAACAAAATAAAACATAACCTTACATAGATACTCAATTTAGATATTAAAAATAAAAGTACTAAAAATAAAAGTAAAAACAAAAACAAGAAAACAACAAAAATACGACCTACAACCTCTGACATAATGCATACGCGTATTAGGGAAAAATGGTGGGCATCGAATTGTAATTACATGAGATAATAAAATCTCAGAACGTAGACTGTCTATGCGTGGGAATGGAATATACTGATTATAAATACCCTGTAATTGAGAAAAGTTTTGTGGCAGCATTTCAATTATATATTTAGAGTTTACTTTTTGGTATTATATCATAAATACCCTGTAAGACATGAGTCTTTTTTCAGATTAATGTTTGGGATGAATATTACTTGTAGCATTAATTTAATTTAGAGAATGTTTTTATTTTTATATCGATCGATAGTTAAATAAATATATACGAGTTTTCCACCCAATTTTCACCAGCAAAGGTGGATTTGGCATTTAAAAATTTAAATGAATGCCGAATAATTGCAGAAATAAAACAAAAAACTTAAAAAACTAAAACAGTTTTTTTCACCTTTTAAGACTTTAATGTGAAACCTTGCCGGATATAGCCGCTTAATACCTGGTAATTGAATTGCTCTGCACTTGGCGAATGTAATTCAATATGTTTGTGACAGTTGATTTAATAGACAAAAAGGGGGTCATGGCTGGCTGTTGCCTTAAAATTAATTTCGACATCAAGTATACGCACTGTACTGCGCATCACATAACACAGAGCTTCGTAACTACTTGGGATGAGAGGTGTTTGAATATATAATAGAAATGGTAAACATTAAATGCGCTTTCTCTGTCTTTGTTTTTCTATCTCTATCTCTCTCTCTCTCTCTCTTTCTGCTCGCCTTAAGACTGTGACAGGTCACATGCGTCCTTTTTTTTTGGTGCGAACAAAGGACTGCAGCGCTCTCCATTTGCTGGGCAGGGTGTAGACTTTCACTTGCCACAGGACACCTTTCGACATTAAAACAAATGAGAGGGCTCTAACCGAAACTACCTGACCCTGCAGATACCCTGTAAACAGCTTCGCTTCGAAGATAATCTGATATCTGATTTTTTTACTTCGATTTTCTGGATTGTTACAAACAGAAGCGTTTAACCAATATACCTCGTGTGTCATTGTCAACAGCTACAGGGTATATGCACACAGGCGCACCCAGATACACATGCATGTTGAGGTTGCCTTAATTGAGTGCAAATGCTTTCTCCAAAATTATTATAACTATTTCTGTTGCTTTCTCTTTGTCTTCCTCTCTTGTTAGTTAAGCGTTAATATTAGGGGAAATTCTTTTGCTGCATTTGCCAACTTTCTATTTGATTAATGCGAAACAAAAGAGAAATTCTTTCTATAAAGCTGACAGTAATTTGGATAGTTAGTAGTGCGCGCTGGAAAACGGTAAAAGAAAAAGAGAACCGTGACAATAACTGCGACACAAGCATTAACTGTGAAAATAACAGGGAGCCTTTGACAACTGTTCAATTGAAATTCCGGCGAATCCCAAAGACCACTTTATGTTTTCACCTTGTTTTGGTAAAGAAAACATTTATTCAATAAAAAGCGTTTCGCTAGAATTCGCAACGGGTTCAAGCTGCAAACTGAATAAATGAATTTTTCGAAGAATATTCGTTTGTTTACGAACACTTTTTTCTACAGAAGCTATATGTATGGTAATCGGTTGTTGATGGCACATTTCACATATGCTGCGACCCATTTAAAATGCGTTTTCAAGTTTCAATAATCTGAAGGTCACAGCTTTTACAAATCCCATAACGAAATTTATTGAACATACCCCTAATACGTAATAACAGCAAAGAATATATACTAATAATACAAATATTAATTATAATAGTAATGACTATACAAATATATAAACACAAATAAAAACCAGTTGCAGCAGGCACAGCAGTTTTGACATCTTTTGATAAATTCGACTGAAATTTAGTTGGAACCATAAAAAAACTTTTGCCTTTGGCTGCTTTTTTCAGTCGAAAGGAGACAAGTTTCCTCATATTTTCGGTAGAATAATTTAAGTTAAATGCTTGTTTGCCAACAGTCAAACAATGCCAAAACGAAGGGTATTACACAAACACACACAGAAACACACACAGAAACACACACACACACACATTGAGAGGGTTATTGTGAAGGTGTTGTGGCAGCTTTTGAGTTTTGTTGCCAAAAGTTTTTGAAAAGTGCGCGCAAAAGTCGTACGAAAATGTGTCAAAAGCGGTTAGCGACTGTATGTGTGTGTGTGTGTGTGTGTGTGTGTGTGCTAGTTAAATACACAAACAAGCACACATAAACATATAAAGCTCGTGCGGTTTTCATTTCTTGCTGCTGCGCTCTTAAATATGCAACATTTTATTGCTCATTAAAATTGTTGCTAACATAAATGTATTTACGAGTATTGGGCAGAAATCTACAATCCTTACATACACACACACAGAGAGAACAACAACTAGACCAGCTCGTCAATTTATGGCCCGAAACGCAAGTCAATAACGAATTTATTAGTAGACCGAAATTCGATTTGGAATTTTGCATCCCGAAAACCAAAACAAATCCTTTTTTTTTTTGGCCTGCGCCCAAAATTGCAATGAGCTGGCAACGCTGATTGAGCACAGGACACGGACGAGCACAATGACAGACTGAAAACAATAGAGAGGCGCAATGAGAATTATGGTGTGGTGTGGAAGGGGGCAAGGGGTTGTGAGGAGGTCTTGCGACGCATCAGTTGAAAACAAGTTAAAGTGGCTTTGTCAATGCTGTTCGACTGGAGAATACTCTGCACTCAGCCATAAGTCAATCCAATAATATAGATAACAACCAAGTTTAATATGTATCTGTATCTGATGATATACATATATATGTACATATTCTTCTACACAGAGTTTTATGAACATAAAATTAAAAGTCGATATTTATCGATTTTACGGCATTTTGCGAGTTATCAAAATAAGATAAAAAGTCTTTTGCGTTTATATCCCTTTTAGACGAACGCGTTCAAATTGTCTCGGCTGTTGCTGATGATCAAGTAAATATATATTAACTTAATGTGTTCGATAAGCTCTCGGTTTGCCTTGTTACATGCATTTTCATATATATATATATATATATATATATATATATTGTTTTTGTTGCCCATTTTCAATGGGTGCAGGGTATAAAAAACACTTTGATTATTTTGTGTTATGCTTTGGCGCAACATCATAAAATTTACATACACATAATATATACAGTGTGTGTGCATTGAGTGTGTGTGTGTGTGTGGGTGTGTGCCCCGCAGAGTTTTTTTTTCGCTGTTGTTGTTTGCTGGCGCACATAATCAACATTTTTATTGATTGCTTAACTTTATTAGCGAACAAGCGAAACGAGGTGTGCGTGCATGAGTGTGTGCGTGTGTGTGTGTGTGTGTATATTTGGGTGTGTGTGCCTAGGTGTGACTGCTGAACTGAAGAAAATGAGGGTAGTTTTCTTATGCTGCTTGTGACGAAAGCAAAGCAAAGCTTCGCTGGCGCGAGTACAAAAAACTATAGCATACTTAAAAGCGCGGCAAACAGAGTGACAAAAGTAACTGTAAAAAGCAGCTGTTACCGTTTTTTATAATGGAAACCAACTGATAAGAGAAAGAGAGAAAAAATGAGAAAAGTGACAGAAAATTCTTTTTTAGTAAAAAGAAAAAGGTGTCAAGTGTTTTAGTTGATAAGGAGAGAGAAAAAATCCATAGTTGTATTTCATTTATATTATCTTCTCTGACATTTTCTTCTTTTCATTTCGCAGAAACAGAAGACAGCAGCAATGTAGAGCAGGAAATTGAATATGATTACGAAGAGTGACAGGCGAACTGATTCGCTAACAAGATAATTTCTCTTTCGTAATAGAAAGCAATTGGAATTTGCAGCAGAAAAAAATGTGTTATTTAATTAAATTATTTAATTCGATTAAAAATAGTTTTCTTTGTTATTATGCGACCAGTTATTATCATTAAAAATTAAGCAATAATTTGTAGAAAATGTTCCATAGATTGAGTGTTTATAAGTGTAATAAGAGATTATAATTATAAAATTGTTGACATCAAATGAAATTTGAGCACGCTTGTGATGATTAAGTCCACAAATTCCTGATTTACACAAAAGAGGCTCACGAACAACTACTTTAAATTATTTCATAATTTATTTTGCAGTTTCTGTGTGCAGTCGGTTAGGTAATATTATAAAGTAGATATTCAAATATTAAATAGGCAGGAATGAACGCATTAAATCCACAACTGTTTGAAAGCTTGATATTTTGCTAAAATAAATATTTAGGTATTTTAAATGGCATGTAATTTCTACCAAGTATTTAATGTGCTCTTTAGTTTTATTCGACACTTATAGACATTGAATAAATAAATACGAACTATGTTTTCAATACACAAAATATCTTTAATGTATTATTTGTGTACCACTTTCGTCCGTATATATTTTTACATCTATTATCCTTTAGATAAGTATTATTTCTTGTTCAGTTTTGGCAGCCGTTCAACATTGAATATTATGAAGTTGTGTATGCCTCAATCATTTTATCAGCCTGTCAGTTAGTTGGACACCGAAACCGAAATCTATTTTACTGTTTTGCGTGTTAATGCGTCCAATGCACTGCCAATCGGGAATCGACGTGTCTGAAACGTCAATGCATTGTGCAGCAGCTGTTGCATCCTGCAGGCAAATGCAGCACCCGCATCAACTACTGTCAACCGTGCCCCACTCGAACTGGGCTCCCTGGGCAACAATGCAACAATCTTGCAGCTGTTGCCAAAAACAAACTTTGCTTTTTATTTGACTGGTCGGTTCGGTCGTAACTTTGCTGTGGCAAGCATCAAAAAAAAGCTTAACATAAACTGAAAGTGGAAAATGTTCTACAAACAACAAAAAGGAAAATATAAATGAGAAAGATAGCGTCAATTGATGACTATTTTAGTTTGCTTTCTTACATTTTCAGGTCATATATATGTATATGAAAAACAATTTATAATTGTTTGTTTTTTTTTTAAGAGTTGACATACAACAATTTTTTTCTCTGTGTTATTTGGGGTTTTGTTTCTCAAGTTTCCTTTATTTTGCCAGCAATAGATACTCAAGCAATGTTTCTCTCTCTCTCTGTTTCTATCTCTTTCTCTTCCTCCTAGCTATGCTGCATGTTTGGCTGCTTAACATGCAAGTGCAAGAGGCAATTAGCGACCCCTCGAGTGAAGTAGAGTCCTCCTCCCCGTCCTCCTCCCCGTTCTCACATTTATCCTCACCGCACCTGGAACATGCCTCGCAAGTTTTAACATGAAATTCATTTGCTTTCGTGCTCCTTTGCTGCGCCATGAAATTTAGTATGCATTTTTCTTTTGGCAGACTGCAAGATACTGTAGTTATTTTGTTTTTTATTTCATTTTTTTTTCATATTACGTTTATCATTAAAAGCGGCTGTTTAAAATATATTTGGTAACAAAAAACAAAAAAACATGCTCATTCTCTTATTTCCCGTCAGCTTTCTCCCTTTGTTTCTGTGCCCTGGGAAAATCAACTGACATTGCATATTGCGCTTTTACCATGTCAGTGTAAAATAAATATTTGCCCTGGCGCCGAAGACGACGACGACGACGGCGACGATTTCAGCGCGAGCCTGAAATGAATCTGCTCGCCCACCCTCCCTCACTTGGCAAACAACTGCCTTTCTCCCTCACAGCTCGGACGGACAGTGGAAAAACCAGTAGGTAAAACGCATGGAAAAATTTTAGCTTAAAGCGCGGTTTGAAGTGATTCACTTACAAGCTGAGAATCAAATAAAGATTTATTTTTTCGCTCTATGAGATGAGAGGGATTTATTTAGATCCATTCTAATATACCCAACATATCCCAAATTTGTATCTTTTAATTTTTGCGATTCCATTAGCAAGTGTCTGTTTTCGATAATATGTGATTAGCAAAATTTTCACATGTAATAAATAAAATCCTTAAAATACTTAACATATTTTACTTTTGTAAAAAAAAATGTTCGAAATTTTAATGATGAAATTGGGCTTTGAGTTTGACGTCATAACATGAGATATGAAACCTGATGTTTAATTATCCTGTACTCAAGAATTGTTCAAATGTATCGCACAGCTAGAAGCACCCATCTACTAATAGTTATATCCTATATTCTCTTTTTCAGACGAATTATTATTATTATTATTAATATGTTCTGTGCAATTGTTAAACTATTTTTATAATTTTATTACATTTCAAAAAATCAGAAAATATTGCATCTTGAACATTGAACAATTAAGAACTTTAACTTTTTCTTGGGTATTTTTATATAGTGGTCAAATGTTGAAATAGGAAAGTTCAGTAACGAACAAGCACTAAAATCCTTTGCATCCTTTTCACTGCGTTTTATTCACATGACTCACTTGTGGGTCGTCCGACATTCAACACTCATTTCTTGTTTGCAACGTTCTCAACAGCAGCCCACACATGGATACGTTTTTCTAATGAATGAAATGGCCGCTCGGCTTTCCCTTTCTCTCTCTTTCTATCTCTCTCTCGCTTGCCGTATGTGTTGTCTGTCATTCAAGTCGTTCGTTTTGATTTGCCAAACACTTTATCACTTAATGTTATTTTGTGGCAATTTATTTTTTATTTCTCCATTTCATTTGCGCATATTTCCAACCATTTGCTTTCTCTCTCTCTCTCTTTCTCTGTCTCTGTCTGCTGTTGATTCGAGTCTTGTTAAGTGAAACAATTGAATTGTTAACCGAACAATAAAGTATTTTATTATTATTAGATTTTTGCTTGCTGTTCAACATTTGGCCATTGCTTTTGTCGCAGCCAAAGCAGCCTGACCCGGCTCCACTCACTGTGTTGGCCTTAAGTGCCTTTCTCTTACCACCCATTTCACCCCCCCCCCCTCCCCTCCCCCTCTCCACTTTCCCCCTACCCCGGCCTAACGGCATTTGGTTAGCGTTTTTTGGCATTTGGCGGCTTGCGGCTGTCTCGAGTAGATTTCCGACATATTTCTTGCCTCTTGTTATTTGTCATTCGTATTATGTGGCCCGCTCTTTCTTTTCGTTTTCTTTTCTTTTCATCTGCTGCGCTTTCTTTGCTTGTTTTTTTTTATTTAATTTTTTTTATTGTTGTTGGTTGAAAATTCTTGCGGCTGCCTCGTTGTAGGTATTGCCAAGCCATTTAGGCTTTTTGAATTTATGACCATTTTGCGTTTTGTGGCTACCCCTAACGTGGAGCCTGTCTCCATCCTCACTCCCTCATCCCCCCTGTCACCCGCGGGGCAATTTAGGTTTTGCGACCTTTGACACATACTCGCAGGATGTGACAGGCGAGAGCGGAGGTCGTACGTGTGTAACTGTGTTTTGATTTACGACCCAATGCTGCATATGGCCCAAAGCGGGACGTGCTTGACCCACTTTTAGGCGAACAACACATCGCGGCCAAACCCCATTCACCCCCACTCCCACCGTTTTACGTACCCACCACTTAGCTTAGACTATGGTTTTCAACAGAATCTAGATTGAAATTAACTTCTCAACAGGTGTTAGCCAGGCTGTTAACAACGAAATTTGACGGAAGAGAACGATGAAAATTTGGAGAGGCGATCGTGAAAGGAGACAAAGAAAAATTGCGTGTTGTATTTAAAAACCGGCACTTATTTTCTGAGTTCAATAAGGTTTTTAAAATATAGCAATTTTATGTGTGAATATATAAATAAAAAAAATGAACTTAATCTTAAATCTCAAAGTTATCCAATTTTCGTTTTTATATCTTTTAAAAGTATAACAAAATATATATGCTCGAATTCGAATTTTTTATTAAGTGAATATTAGAATTTAATCGGAAACTAAATGTCGCTTTTATACTTTCCAAGTTTTTGGAGTTTGTATTTTTATTTTTTTTATATTTCTACAATTTATTATTCGCATCGAACATAATCTTAAATTATAACAAAATTTATGCTTGAATTTTGAATTTTTATTATTATATGAAAGCCAACAAATCAATTTGTATTATTTCTGGTTAATTTAAACATAAGTACTAAGTTTTTTGAGCTCTGCACTCAAATAAATATAGAATGTGTGCGAATGCATTAAATTGGCTTTAATCTGGCAGCGTTTTTGCCATTAAAGTAGTCAGAGAGTCGTGATATGATTTCAATTTAATTGCACGCAGTGTTGCTAAGTAACAATGCGAAAACGGGCCAGTGTTGCAAAAATACTTAGTAAGCAGACAAAAGCGAGGCGAAATTTACGACTCTACGTTGTGCAATTAACGAGAAAGCGTGAACTCTTCCCGCTGGCTGCGCGGATTTGTTTATGCTTCTTGTGGCTCTGAACAAGCCTGGCGCACTTAATTGTTAGTTGTGAAAGCAGCTTTTGGCTTGTAAATGCAGGCCAAAATGCGATTGGCGGTGGGTGGCAAACAGCTAAAAACCGAGCCATAAAATTATGCAAGGCCAATGGGAAGTTGCCGGAAGCAGTAAGCAGAAAGTAGAAAGCGAAGTAACGATGTCGATGATTGCTCGAACAGCTTACACAGAGAGAGAGAGAGAGAGAGAAAAAGAGAGCCATACGCTTGAGCGCGTAATCAACTTAAGAGATTAACAACTACGATAAAAATCAAAGCGAACAGCAGAACGTGGAAGGATGTAAAAGAGTGAACAAGCGATAAAAAAGAGAGAGAGAGAGAGAGCGACAGAGAGCGAGAAAGAGAAATAGAAAGAGAGCGAAAGATATTGTGCGTCACAGGTCGCACTAAATGGAATGGAGGCAATCAACAGGCGCCAAAAAGTAGGCAACAAAAATTCGCCTGGCAAATTATCCGATTCAAAGGCGAATTGAAAGCGCAGCAGCAATTTAATTGAAATGTTTAAAATGCGACAAAGTGGAAAAGTGACGGTACACACACACACACACACATGTGGCAGACAAGTGCAAGAACAAAAAGGAAACAGAAAAAAATAAAAATAAGAAGCAGCAAACAAAGCGAAACGTGGCAAACGGCAAACGTCGCGCGTCGATACAAATATAACTTTTAATGCCATTCAACAAAGTTGTTGTCGTTGTCCTTGGCTGAGCTTACACACACACATACACACACACACATAGGACACATAAAAGGCGTAAGCCATAAAAGCAAAATGTGCCAGCCACAAGAAGCAGAAACAAATGGAGAAAACTAGAAAGAGCAAGACTGAAAGAAAGAGAGAGAGAGAGTGAAAGTGTCCTAGACAGAGACATAGACGGTGACCAGGACACAGTCCAGGCAAGGACATGGAACATAGCCACGAGGCTAAGCCCAATTTTGCTGCAACTTCTGATGAGCATTACAACTTACACGCTCGGCTTGTTGTACTTGCTGCTGTTGTTAATGTTGTTGTTGCTGCTATTGCTGCTGTCATCCTTAAGCTACGTCCTTGCCGCAGTTACCAGTTAACCAGGTACGTGTACGAGTCAATACAAGTGTGCTGTTAGTTTTGCGGTCTTATCTGGCCCATTTCTCAGCTTAAGTATCTTTGAACAGTTTCCTTTTAATTGGCTGCAACTTGTTATACCCTGCACTTAAAGTAAAATGCCAAAAACTTTGCTCACATTTTTCTGGTACCTCATTAATGTTATCCCAATTACTCGTTCCTTAGTTTAAAAAATTTAAATTTTTGCGTCTTCCAAATATTAAGATGATTTTTGAATGCTCCCGTTATGAACCCCGAAACTAAAGTTTTTTGTTTCAAAAAATTGCTATCAGAAATTGTGGGGCTTGCCACTAGATTTGTACCTCGTTTAGAGGCATCTATCAATTCTTATAATGAAATAAAATTTTTCATTTTTTTTTTCAAAAATTTTGTTGAATATCCCTTTTGGGATAGTTTTCTTTAAATTGTTTGGAGTTATTTCCTTTTATGAACCCAGAAACTTGCTATTAAAAATTGTGGGGCTTTAATATGCTCTTGCCACTAGATTTGTACAACGTCTTGAGGAATCTACCAATTCTTATAATGAAATCAAATTTTTCATGTTTTTCAAAAATTTAGATGATTTTAAATTATTTTTTTTGAGATAGTTTTAAAATTTGTTGGAATTGTTCCTTTTAATAAGCCCAAAGGAGGCTGTGTATTTTGAATAAAGTTTCACGTAAGCCAAAGCTAAAATGAATTTAAATTTACAACAAATTCCCTTCATCTAGCCCTGAAGTTCAATAGAAATGCACAATATTATATTGTGATGCCAGTTAATTGAGGTCAGCAACAAAATTAAGCAGCAATTGCCCATATGACAGCTTTATAGTATATATTTATCCAAACCCATTTATGTCAAGTACACAATTGCTGGCATTGAGTACTCATAAGCCTTCTGGATAAACAAATATGGTTGATTTTACACCCAGAGCCAAAGTGAAAGTCAAATGCATTTGCATGCACAGGCAGGCAAAGTAATGCAATTGCAGAGCTGAACATTTGATTTTGTTAAGGAACGTTATCATAAGAAGCACAACAAATGACCGGTCAAGTTTGATGCGTGAATGGCTCAAATGAGCCGTGAGCAAAGTGAATGGGAACAACAACAGCGTGGCAAAAGTGTAATGCAGAATTTCAAATGGAGCTACAATGTGGAAATGTGAAAATCATTTCAAATGGCATTTCACACAATTGTCAAAAGGGATTTGCCCCATTCGCATTTATTCGGTTCGCTGCATTCGCTGACCTCGCCGCACTCATTTTCACACATTCAAAAACGATTTAGCTCAAGTGCTGGCTTTACTTTTACACACAATTATGTATCCCAAATCGTGGAAAGCTTTTCAAATTATGTAACTTCTCATGCATACCCATTATATCTTATTTATGTGACTATTCTAAGCTACAGTTTGAGTTTGCGTGTCGCTTCTATTCTTCACATTCAATCAATATTCACTAAATGATTCATGTCATTTATAATCGCAAATCAAATATCCATGAACAAAAAGTTGAATATGCTTTTGTTTGTGCAATTAACCGGATTTATGAAAAAATTACCGATAGCTTTACTATTCATGATCTATAAATATAATTCATATAATGACTGAATAATAAACGTTTGTAAACGTGAACGATTAGGTTAAAATAATAACCTATTTTATAATAATTTCACATGCAATTGATTGTATATTTCTAAGAAATTTCCGTGTCATATTATTAAAGCAAAGACTAGAACTTAAGGGTGAAATAAATAAGCGAAAAACTGTTATTGATTTAGAGCTAATTGTCATACGGCGCCCGAGCAGGGACCAAAGTATTGGAAATTAGTTGTGCACCTATAGATCCAAGAATTTTATAGGCAATTTAATTTTTTGTAAATATTTTTAATGTAGTCAGAAGCAGGAAAGGGACAGGGTAGAAAGTACGACATTTTCGAGGGCGCCCGAGCAGGGACCAACAAATTTTAAATTAGTTGCGCACCTATTCAATCAATAATTTTATAAGGAATTTCATTTTTTGTAAACAATTCTTCTGTAATTAGCAGCAGGAAAGCGGCAGGGAAGAAACTACGAATTTGAGTTGGCGCCCGAGCAGGGACCAAAGAAACGCAATTTACGCATTAGCTGCACATCAATTGTTCAAAGAATTTCACTGAAAAGCTGAATGAATAACTTTATGTAAGATGTGCATGATAAAGGTAATAAAGAGGTTAGGGACCATAAAATGTTTAATGGCGCCCGAGCAGGGAACGATATTGCCCAATGTTTGAGAGCAAAAATTAACTTAACTTAATAATAATATATAATAATTATTAAAGTGTTACTCACATAGCCAATTCATGCGCTCCGTGTACTCAACCTTGCGCTTGAGATCCTTAACAAGGGCGCGAAAATCATCGTCATTGAAATGACATTGAATGATCGTGTTGTTCAGCTGGAGAATGCTGTACTCATTGTTGCCATTATTCGAGGCCGCATCGGCAATGGTTGTCATCGCCTCGACCCGACCGCCGTTTAATGCATTCGAGTTGCTTTCAATGTCGGTGGCGCTGGCGCGCAGCTTGTTGCCAACGTTGGCCGTCAGGCTGGTGGCATCCCCATCGACATTGCTGCACGATTTGCTCAGAATGATGGTGGCCCGATTGGCAATTGAATTGGCCGCCAACAGATGCTCGCCGGCGGCGCCGCAGCTGCCCCGATGAAACGGCAGCTTGCCGGCGGTGGCCGCTGCTGCTGCTGCTGCTGCTGTTGCCGTCGCTGTTGTGCAATTGTTGTTCTTGAGCGTGATGCAGTGCAGCTGATTTGAGAGCGCCGAGCAATCGCTGGCGCGGCGACGACGCGGATTGTCCGCATCCAGCGAGGGCTGCAAATAGGCGCGCGCCTGATGCTGACTAGGGATGTTTCCGACGCCACCGCCGCCGCCGGCGCTGCTGCTGCTGCTGCTGTTGTTGCCGGCGCCGCTCGCCGGCAGCACAACGGCAATATCGCTGGCTGCAGCTGTTGCTGCTGCGGCGGCCGCTGCTGTTGCTGTTGCTGCCTCGACCATGTTGGACATGGATGTGGACATGGTCAGGCTGTGGCTATTGCTGATGCTGCTGTTGCTGGTGTGGCTGTTGTTGTTGTGCTTGTTAATGCTGTTGTTGTTGCTGCTGTTGCTGTTGCTGCTATTGATATTGTTGTTGTTTATGTTGTCGCTGCAGGCCAATCGCCGCCGGATGACGGTCAGCTTGCTGCCGCACTGATCCTGATCCTCGTAAAACTGCACGAGCAGCTCCTCGAGCAGCGCAATGGGCGTGGCCGCCGTCAGCAGCGATGCCGAGCCGCTTGTCGATGCGCTCGCCGATGCGGTTGCCGTTGCCGTTGCTGTTGCTGTTGCCGCGTTGCCGCTGGCTGTGCTGCTGCCGGACGATTTGCGTCGCACTGTTGCTGTTGCTGTTGTTGTTGTGGTTGTTGTTGTGCTTGTTGTCGTTGTCGTTGCGGTTGTCACGGCCAATTCCTGTTCATCGAAATCGAGCTCTAGCTCCGACTCGGTTGCCGCCAACTGCAGCTCCTCTTCCTCTTCCTCCCCCTCCTCCTGCTCTGGTTGTCGGTCGTCGTCGGGTCGGAAGCTGCTGCTGCAGCTTTGGCTGCGACTAACAATTGCTGTTGCAGCAGTTGCTGCTGTTGCTGCACCAACGGCCGCCGCTGCCGCGGCCAAAACCAAAGCACGTTCGCGTTCGCGCCCCGGATCGAATATCGAGTGCTTCAACAATATCTCCTGCAGCTGGCGTCGCTGCCGCTGCGCACTGTACGGATTGACCAGACGGAAATCGCCGTAATATTTTGCGAGGCAGCGCACACGCGATGCAATATAACCAATTTTACGCAGCAGCCGAACATCGGCGTTTAGGGCAGCGGCAGCGGCAGCGGCGGCACGTTGCTGTTGTTGCAACTGTTGTTGCTGTTGCTGCTGTTGCTGCTTATGTTGCTGCTTATGTTGCTGCTTATGTTGGTGTCGTTTGCCGCAGAGCAGCGCGGCATGTCCGCAGCTGCTGCTGCTGCTGTTCGATGAGGGCAAACGGGAGCCGTGCGCGGTGCTGCACTCGATTTCTAGCTCGGCGTCGGCGTCCGCGTAGACGTCGTCCTCGTCCTCCTCGTCCTCGTCCTCGTCCTCGTCCTCCTCGTCGTCCTCGTTGCTGTTGTTGCTGGTGGCAGCGGTGTCAATGGCTACGCTTGTTGTTGCTGTTGCTGCTTCGGCAGCACTTGTTGCTGCTGCTGCTGTAATTACCGTTGTTGTTGTTGTCGTTGCTGTTGCCTCGGCAGCCCCAATTGCAGCATCCGCTGTCGTTGTTATCGTTGTTGTTGTTATTATTGTCAGCGCCTCGAACGTGTCGTCGTCGCCAGCTGCTGCCGTTGCTGCTGTTGCCGCTGTCGCTGCTGCTGCCGCTGCGGCCGCTGCTGCTGCTGCCGCTGTTGTTGTTGCTGTTGCTGCGCTGCTGCCACGTCGACTACTGCTGCTGCAGCTGCTGTCCTGGTACATTTATAGGCAAAACCTTGCGGCTCTTTGTTGTTCTTCTTCTTATTGTTTCTTTAATTAATGTTGTTTTTATTTGGCGCGTTTTACACGCGTTTCACGCGCGTTTTCGTTTGGTTTTTCGCGATTTCTTGCGATATTTTTTCTCTGTTTCTGTTTTTGTTGCATTAATTTTGTAAGCTTGAAAGAGTATCAAGCAGCGCCTGCTTGTTTTGTTTTTGTTTTTTTTTTTTATATAACTTTATTTTTTCTTGAGTTTTATTGTTTTAATTTTGGCGCCTTTTTCTGCTCGTTGCGTTTTGCTCTTTGCTGAAAATTATGCAAATTCTTGCTGCTATCTACACCGCGTATCCTGTGACTTTTGCTCGAATCAATTCAGTGGAAAAGTTGCCGCCACTTGGCGCGCTGCGCATTTCCATTTGGCAGCGACAGTAATCTATCTCTGTCCCTTTCTATTGCTGTCTATCTCTCTCTCTATCTCTGTGTGTGTTTTAGCTAGATTTGTTTTGCAGCTGCTGCTGTTGCTGTCGTGTTTTACATTTTATTGTATTTTAATTTGCATTATTTTCAAACTGTCGACTGACGAGCTCTTCTTCTTACTCCAGCTGCTGCTGATTCCTTCTTTCTTTGGCGGCACTTGACTTCCGTTTCCGTTTTGAAAATAATAATCGCGACTACTTTGAGCTGCTGCTGCAATGCAAAAAAATGCATTCATTATTAAATATACTTATATTAAATATACTTAAATATATACAATCATTCAATTATATATTAAATAATAAATCAGTTTAAACGCTTTGCCTGGCACTGAAATTTCCTGAAAAACTTTTTGGCACTTTGACTGAAATTTTCTTTAAACAAAAATGACCAAAAGCTGATTGCAATTAAAACTTGTAGAAATTCATATTAAAAATTTTAGAAAATATTTATAAGCCAGCTTAATAAAAAGGCCTACAAAACTAATTGCATACATGAAATTGAATTTTCTCTTTATAGGTAAAGAAATTTATTGGGCTTTTAACTTAATTGTTGTTTTTTCTCACAAATAGATGAACCAACATTTATCAAGTAATTTAATTTATTATATTTACTGCTAAAGCTCTAATTAAATACACAAAAGATAGTTTCGTGCATTCCCATGAATAAATTTATTTCAAAGCGGATAGAAAATATTTAATTTAATTTGAAAGTTTAAAAAGCATATACCAAAAACCAGAAATACATTTAAGTTTTAATTTTGTGAAATGACCCAGAAAATATGATTAAGCTGGAATGCATGATAAAACTATAGTTTAAAAAGTTAAAATTCCCTGACAAAAATCTAATTAACAAAACAAGTATGTAAGCGCTAAAATAAAAGTTTTTACAGAATATAATTTAGCCTAATTGATTTTGTAAATACTTAAATGGAATAAAAATAAAATAGTTAAAATTATAAATCAAATACACAAATGTAATTAAAATTAAAAAATATTTTAAAGTGCAATAAGCTTATTAAGTTGTAAATTCGATAAATTATCAATAAATATAATTGGCAATTAATTATGCAATGATAAAATGCAAATCGGTTAAGTGAACAAAGCAAATCAAACAAAAGGAAAAGCTGATAGACAAACCAAAAAACTTTATGAAAACATATTTGCCAACACTGTTCTGTTTCCTCTTTATATGCTTATCAGTGTTGTAATACATCTGTTTAGTGCTGCTGTGCCAATCGTTGCTGCTGCTGCTGCTTTTGTTGCTGCTGTTGTCGCCGGGGCAACGGCAACAACTATTGAAAGTCCGGCACACAAAGAGAGGCAGAGAGAAAAGGGCCAGGTTTATATTCCATCTGTGAGGCACCAGGCCACAGAAGACAAAGCCTTCGCCTGGCCGAAGGCTCTGGATAAACAACGGCAATTGCACAAAAGCAGCGCGGGCGGTCGCCGCAACACCAACAGCAGCAACAACAACAACAACAGCAACTACAGCTGCAAATGTCGAGAACGTTGACAATGACAGCAAATGTCAAACAGTTACTTCCCCATGGCTCATGGCTTCAGTTTGTTAAGTGCAACTTACACACACACATAAACACATAAACACACACACACACACACATTCTGTGGCACACACGCGCTCGTTTTTGCTGTGTAGGGGGGTATTCGATTGCAGCTGCTGTCCGTCCGTTTGTCAGTCAGTCTGTCATTTTTGTCAGCAGCTCGTGTGTCGAGAAGACAAAGCGCCAAAGCTGAATGCACCGCATGGCGCATTCTGTTCAGAGGAATTTACAGCCAGCACCACAGTAAATTCATGATTACACCCAAGACGTTTTAAGCTCCCATAACTTTGTCGATTTTCATGTTTGCTGAAAAGTTGGTCATGTTTTGATCTCTAAAACAATTCTGCTTTTAAAATGTATGCATTATTGAAAACAAAATATTTTGGAATTTTTTGCTAAAAAATAAATTATGTACCTACTTATTTTCATATCTCCCATATTTCAAACACCCATAACTTGTTCGAAATTGAACCGATTTTCATGTTTGAGGGCATTTTGGACATGATTTAACCTCTAAATTTATTCTGCATTTAAAATATTATCATTTTAAAAAATAAAATTTTTTTCGATTTTTTTTTGTGAAAAAATCATGTGGTCCCCCCTTATATATTTTTAAAAAAAAATTTTTTTTAAATTTAAAATTGCGAATTTTTATTTTTAATCGATTACGGGTGTCATAATTAGTATAAAAAACGACATTTAGCCCGATTCTGAAGGTGTTAAATTTTTGGTCAAAAATCATGCGAAAATCGACAAAAATTTTGACATGTAAAGATCTCTGATCTACGGCTTCCATATTTCAAACTCCCATAACTTTGTCAAAATTCAACCGATTTTCATGCTTGAGGGCATTTTGGACATGATTTGGCCTCTAAATTGATTCTGCATTTATAATATTATCATTTTTGAAAATAAAATTTTTTCGATTTTTGATGTGAAAAAATCATGTGGTCCCCCCTTATACATTTTCGAAAAAAAATTTTTTCAAAATTTAGAATTGCGAAATTCTATTTTTAATCGATTACGGATGTCATAATTAGTATAAAAAGCAACATTTATCCCGATTCGGAGGGGGTCAATTTTTTGGTCAAAAATCATAAAAATGTATGCCATATTAGAAAATTGTTTGACATTAAAAGCTCATATGCATAGCTTCCATAATTTAAACTGATGACTTCGTAAACCCAACTAACGCATAATAAATTTATATGCAAACACTTAATTTATTTTATATTAAAGACGCTTTTAAACAAAAATGTTCTACTTTTAATATTTTTAAGTGTTTGTCATCTTTGTTATTGTTTTCTTAGAATTTTATGTCAAGTTTTCGAGTCGGGCATGTAAAATGCAAACTTAACCAAATGGGATTAACAAGGCTCAGGCTCAACGTTCTTTTTGTTTTGTTTTTGTTATCCAGGCTTCCAATTTAATGCCAAAAATGAACGTATTATACGGCCGTAGCGGGGGAAACAGGGGGTCAGGTGGGAACACTTTAATTGCTGGTGTATAGCAATAAATGAATTAAACGCGGGAGCCTCTGCACTGGTCTCAAGTCAAGAAGAATTTTGAAAGCTGTCAAGTGCGTTTTTGAGCAGAGTGAGCTGTCAAAATGGAAACAATTGTGTGGGTAACAGACATACACACACACACACACACACACAAACCGAAGTCTGGCAAAAAAAATTAACGCCAATAAATAACTCATTAAATATGCGAGGGGCGTGAGGAGGCGTGTCTAGGCATATATGTATAACTGCTGTGTGTGTGTGTGTGTTGGTTGTGTTTGTGTGTGTGTGTTATCTGGCAATGTCGTCTCTCATTAAAGTCAATTTCCTTGTTGATTTTTGCTTATTTGCGCATCTAAATGGATTTTTATCGCAATGTTTTGCAATGTCCTTCCGGCAGCAGGCATCAATACAGCAGCAACAACAATATATGCTACAAAATGTGCCTGTCACACACACACACACACACACACACACACACACACACACACACACACACACACACACACACACACAGATACAGCATACATCTGCAACGCATTGCTTTCT
>SCDY01001706.1:0-26802 GCA_004143825.1 Drosophila micromelanica
GGTCGGAGATGCCTCCTTCTGCCTGTTACATACATTTCAACAAAACCATAATACCCTGTTTCACCCATTTTCAATGGGTTCAGGGTATAAAAATAATAATAATAATTCTAATGTATATATATTTTTTTTGTTAGTGAATTTCTTAATATTTTTATGATTTATGATACTTGACTTACATTTAATTTTATTCATAAAATGTTTTATTTTTTTTTTTTTTTTTGTTTTTTAACTTTTGTAATTTTTTTTCTTAATAATGTTTACTAATTGGACCTACACACTATATTTTTTAATACTTTTGTATTTAGGCGCTGCCAACTTATTACACAAATGCTGCCAGATCGTAAAATGTATTCAAAATTAATAGATCTTGTTTATTATTTATCATTTACTTTGATCATGTTAATAATTATAAATCTGTGCTAATATAGAATTATCTTTAAAACAACAAGAATATCAATAAACAAAGCTTTAGTAAAATAAAAAATGAAAAAAATATTAAATGATATCAAAGATATAATAAGTATCTGGGGTGTAAGTTTATCTTAATTTTTTGATAAATTGTTTCTTGTTTTACAAATAATATTTCTACTAAATTAAAAAAAAAAAACTTCAATAAATTATACTTTTATGCTTTTTATATAATTTTTAGGATTTTCTAAATTCATAATTTTTAATCAGACTTCCGACAAACTTAAGAATCTCAAATTGTATGAGAACACCTCGTGTGCAGAGACTGGGACATGGCCATGGCAATGGCGACATGGAGCGTGGATTGAGGAGGGGTTTTCGGGGGGGTTGTTGGCTGATTGCAAAGTGTGAGTTGGACGACAGGTTGTTTCTGTATGGGTTTGGCAGCCAAAGCCATCGCTATCCAATGGCTCCAGCAGGGGTTTTGTTGGGGGGGGGGGGGGTTTGTTGGGGGGTGCCACCAATTCTCCATTTGCTGCCGTGGGTAGTTTTGATAAAACGTTTCAATGGCTGAGCACATAACAGTTGACTGGCTGCCTGGCAGTGTCTCTCACTCTTTGTGTGTACGTGCGGCGGGTGTGCGAATGTGTGTGTGTGTGTGTGTGTGTGTGTGACAAAGACCATAAACTCCAAAAAAGCTCGACGTACAACCAGGACAAACGTTATTCCTGCTGCTGCTGGTGTTGGCCCGACTGTTGACGATGCGGCGCTGACTGGCATTTTGAGGGTGGCAGCGGTGATAAAAAGTTGTGCTTGTTGTAATAACAGCAGCTCTCGATGCTCTGGCAACGACAACAACAACAACAACAACAGCAACAACAACAACGACAACAACACCAATGCCAACTCCCAAGCCGCATATACAAACATGCTCAAGTTTTTTGCCTGTGTGTGGGTGGAGGCGTGGCATTGATAGAGCAAACCGAATAGTGCTGAGGAGAGGGGGGGAGAAGAAGAAGAGAAGCGACACAAGATTGGGAAGCTGTACGAACCGGCTCAATGAGGCTATTTGGAACACAACGATTTCGCGTCGTTGTTGTTGTTGCCCTGATGTTGATGACGATGATGATTACACGTTCACGTTGAAGACTCTCTGTGTATGTGTGTGTGTGTGTGTGTGTGTGTGTTGAGTAGTAGTTGTGCTGCAGATATTCATCGAAAGCAAAATGACAGCCTAGAGACACATTCAACAGCAACAGCTCCAGAGCCAAAGATAAGAAATGAATGACAGGCTAAAGAAGAAGAAGCAACAGCAGCCCAAAGCACAAAACCAGGAGCCACAAATGCAAGAGGGAGCGAGAGAGAGGGGGGGAGAGAGGGAGCAGTTCCATTATGGAGCTGGCATATCAGTCAGTGTCAGTGTGAATGCGAAATTGCTTTGCTTTTACGATGGCTCGTCGAGTGCTCGCTCCTTGGTTCGTTTATTCGCATTGTTGTTGTTGTTTTTGTTGTTGTTGTTGTTGTTGTTGTTGCTGCTCTTGTCATTTGGTGGCACGGCAAAGGTACATAAAAGTAATGGCTAATGGATATTATGTACCCAGAACGTACCGTTCTGTAAGGTAAGCAAAACTCTAACCTCCCCTCCACCTCCCCTCGTATAAATCACATACACACAGCTATGGCTCAAGACCCCATTGGGGATACGTGCGTTGATGAAAATCTCAACGAAATAGTTACAACAAACTGCACAAAAAAAAAATAATAATAATAATAATAATAATAACAAATAACATCAACTAAATGTGGCCTTAAAATGCCAAAAGACAAACGACTTGGGCTTCATTCACAATTCATGAATAACCATATAGTTGAAAAGTTTTAATATCCTTCAGATTTTGACTTCAAAACGCTTCCAGCTGTCAAAATTGACAGCCACTTTAAGCTGCTGTTAAATTTGCAATGCTTGTTAGTCAACAAATAACAAATGTTATTATTACAACAAATGTATGTGGACAGTAAAATAAACATTTGACAACTGGAGTACATCACAGTGTTGCCACCTTGAGTTACATTAAAATACAATAGACCATATTCAATAATTTAATTGGTTATATGGGAGTGCTATATTACATCCTTTCGCAGATGAAAGGATAACAAAGCAAAAATAAAGTAGATATATAATAATAATAATAATAACAAAAATAATAATAATAATAATAATAATAATAATAATAATAATAATAATAATAATAATAATAATAATAATAATAATAATAATAACAATAATCGAACTGTATTGTATTGTAATCCTTATTATCATTATTGTAATGTAATAATTAAAACCTAATTAGAAGCCAACTTCAATGATACATAATATGATATAATATTTAGCATTGTAATCACACTATCAAAAATAAATTTCAACACTAACAAGGTTGCCACATCATCCGAAATGTATCCAATTGAGCTGCCAACTCGCTGCGAACGCTGTCAATAATTAATGACCTCCTTTTTATGCAAATTACAAACACAATTGGCTATTTGATAAAGAAGTGAAGAAGCTAACTTGTGATTCGTGAAGAAATTATTTCGAAAAATCATGCTTATGTAAGGAACTGAGCTGAGCACTTGAATCAAATTGTTTGATAACAACAACAACAACAACAACAGCAATAATATATGCACATCAAATACGTGCAACGGCGTTTCAGTCACGTACCAGAAGAATTCAAACAACGATAAGGCAACCCCAAACCAACAAAAACAACAACAACAGTAGAAACAAGAAAAGTCACAATTTCTTAGGACGAAAATCGTTGGCCGAATATAAACAAAATATATTTACACCCCGCTCAACATGTACAAGTACCTATAACATATACATAGTAGTATGCGTGTGTGTGTGTGCTTGTGTGTGTTTGTGTGTGTTTGTGTGTGTTTGTGTGTGTTTGTGTGTGTTTGTGTGTATTTTTGGGCATTGCACGTCAAGATTGTGTGGCTCTGAAAGAATTGGCCGTATTGGTGGTTGCCACGCTTCGGCGGCCATAAGCCCCAGCCCCAATCCTGCACTGTAAGGCCATGGGCCTATCTGTCTATCTTTATATCTGCCACACACACACACAATCACACACACACACACACAATATGGAGGCCTCACCGAGTCCATACATCAGTGCTTCAGCTATGGCTCAAAACTTGAGTCTGTGGCACCATCGAACTAAACGCCAATATACTAAGCAAAAATGAGCTCTCACTTATATTTCTTTAAAAATATTTACAAACTGAAATTATGAAATTACTTAAGTAAGTATTTCTATTCAAGTTTTCTAATCAAAATTTTTAATCATGCATAACATCATAACAAGCACATAATGACAAAAATGCCATCAAACATAAAAAAATTTAATTACTTTTGTCAAAGTTGGCAAAAAAAATATAAATATTTTAAACGTAAAATAGATCTAGGGTATAAAATATGACCAAAATGCCACCAAACATGAAAGTAAGATGAATTTTGAAAATTTTACCGGAGTTTGATTTTTTGTAAATTTTTCCATGATTTTTGACAAATAATTTATCTTTCTCAAAATCTGTTTTAGTGTTGTTTTTATTTTAATTGTGACAGCCACAAAGGATTACAAATTCAAATTAAAGATTTTATATTTTGAAAAAGGAAATTTCGAAAAATAAGTAAAGATTTTTGTGTCAAAAATGTTGAAAAAATATTTTTTTTTTCAATAATGTATATATTTTAAATGCAAAAATTATCAACAGTTTTGTCAATTTTAATCTGTCAATAAATATAGAGACTCTTATATAAAACTCTGTTTAATCTATTTTGAAATTTGTATCGACAAAAAAATACTATTATAATAAAAAGTATAGCTTATAAATTTTTTTCAATAAATTTTAGTGAAACCTGATGAATACCTTTGTTTATTTATTTGTTTTTTTTTTTTTTTTGTTATTTTTAATAGTGTTTTTGACCCACTGTCGCATTTCGGTGGCAGGCCAAGCTCGATAAGGCGCCCATCGACAAAGGCGACACCCAAAACTCATTTGTTACGCTCCCCGAGAAGAGCGATATCTTTGGGCCCTCAGCTTTGGGTTTCGGATTCGATTTCGGTTTCGGTTTTGGGTCTGGGACAACGCCTTACACAGCAGCAGCAGCAGCAGCAACAGCAGCAGCAGCAGCAGCAAAAATGTTTGTGCTTCTATTTGTAATCCTCGGTGCTGGGGCCAGGGCGCTGAATATTGTTACCTTTGGCGCTGGCTTCGTTGGAGTAATAACTTTATGCTAAAGTCGGCAACCGAAATCAGGTTCAAACAAGCATAAAACTTTGCCAAACGCCAGCTGTGTGTTGGTGTGTGTGTGTGTGTTGCCAACCCTCGAGATAGCCTGGTTGGATAGCCCGGCAAGTCAGCCAAGCAACGTTTCATGTCTGGCTCTGTCTGTAGTTATATCAGCGCCGTCATCATCGATATAAACTCTTGACTGACTGTGTGACTGACGAACGGACAGACGAACGGACGGACGGACAGACGTAGGCGATGGCTGGTTAGATAGTCGCCCATTGCCATTCCCAGGCCGGAGCGCCTCAACTTGGCCTGAGCTCATTCATCCATTCATTCATGCCAGGCAGCCCAGGCAGCCCAGTCAGTCAGTCAGCCAGCAAACCGATACACCGCAGTAATCGGTGTCGGAACGGGGGAGGGGTAGGGGTAGGGGGTGGGGGGAGGAGGAGGGTGTGCGGTGTGTGTGTGTAAGTGTGTGTGTGTGTGACTTACACTCGCCAGCAATATCGAAGGCAAAAGCGAAGCTCAGTTGGTTGCTGGGCTGGGAGTGCGAGTGAGGGTTGGGGGGGTGCAATACAGGAACCCACCATGCGTATACGTAATCTGGTATTAGATTACTGATCCATGTCAAATCTTTGGCTTAGGTCCCGTCCAAGTCCATGTCTCTGCGTACGCGTTGTTTTGATTGATACGAACCAAACTCAACTCAATTCAACTCGGCGAAACAGCTCAGCACACATTTACCAGCTTGCTATCTCTCTTACGCACTCTATCTCTCTCTCTCTCTTTCGCTCTCTCTCTACAAATCTCTAACCCCCCTTCCGCCCACGAACGCTGTTTCATCCTGTTCCTTACGCGCCGCTGATTTTATGCGCATCGTTTCCACATCACAAGGCAGGCGTCCAAGTTTCAAGCTGGTGGGGACAATCCCCCTCAACCCCTCACTCCCCCCCTCTCACTTCCTCACCCCCACCCCCCTCTTTAGTAGTAAAAAAGAAAAACTGAAAAAGGTGAATGCATTACTTATAAAATTAAGCAGTGGCAAACGTACAAAACAGACAGAAGCCCAAAATCAAATCGAAGGTAACAAGGAATACGGGATGGGGAGTGGGGTGATGGGTGATGGGTGAGAAGAGGGGAAGGGGGTGTGTGGCTGAACAGGTGAATTATTAGACAGGCGGGGCGGCAGCTGGTGGCAAAACTGCCAACTGGCAACTGGAAATGCCAGTTGATTGAACTTTTTGTGGAGCGTTCGTCAACAAGGTGCATTTTTACAGGTGAACACAAGGTGGGGGGAAGGCGTAAGTTCAACTGTTTGGCCACGATTTAGTGTAATGGCCAAAAAAAACAAAAATTCAAATGAAAAAACAAACGAAAAAAAAAATTGTGAACGAAAAGAAAAAGCAATCTCGCACTCTGATGTACATTCAACTGAATTGCCATGCAAATTGTGCTCGAGTCAAAAGATTTTGTCAGCTCGATAATCGAAGCGTTTGTTCGCATCAAATGTTCTGGAAGATCAACATGGATGTAATGCTGAGATCCAGCCCGCAGTTATACGTTAAAACTTGTCAGCTACTGTCAATAACTTGTGCTATAGTTGAGAAGACAAGAAAATCTTATAACTGACAAATCTCTCAGTGGAAAGAGTTTGGTTATTTATTCATTATTACAAAAAATCTAAAGAAAGATTTTTTACAATTTTAACTCGATCAGCTCTTTTACGATATTTTGTTGTAAATTGGTTGAGGAAGGTGAACTTTACATTATTAATGTCAAAAGTTTAAATACATTTGCAAGCAAACAGAAGAACACTGCTATAAATATTAGTCCTTGTATTCCATTGCATTCTGTAAAAAATGTCTGTTGCGGGCTTATGTTAAAATGTAGACTCCTCTACGCGATTCTCATGAATTCAAATAATGCCTTCAGACTTTCGGTATCTTTAGTGATCTTTTATGTGTGTTATTGTGTTATGTAAAAGCTCATTTCAAAAACTGATGTTTCATTCATTCCTCTCTCTCCCTATTTTCCTCAACTCTTTCTCTCTCTCCCTCTCCTTGTCTCTCTTTCTGCCTCTCTCTTACTCTCCCCTCTCTCTCTTTTCCTCTTTCTCCCACCCACTTTGTGGGTGTCCTTGTACCCATTTAAATATATATCCAACCTGATCGATTCGTTGTGGCAAGCTGACTCTCAGGTTCCCAGAGGGACAACTATGTCAGGATATTTACACTTGGTTATTTGAATAGACACGTTTGGGAATTGCGTCTCAGCTGCTGTGAACCCCACACCACCCACAACCCCCACCACCCCCCAAACCCCAGCAGGAAACCATCATAAATAATGCACAGTTTACCTTAAGAGGATTTTCAACGCCTCCCCAAGATAATAAGTAAGGACACAAAAGCGTACCACGCCCCAAACAAAGCGCTGGCCCCCGAACCCCCCCTACGCATATATGAAAATATATGTGGGAATATAATGTGTGTGTGTGAGTGTGTGTGTGTGTGTTATTCCTGTTGTTCCTGTTGTTGTATTGGTGAGTTCGCAGCACGCCCTAATTTTTGGGCTTATTATTAACCAGTTCGCTTTGCTCTGTTGTTGCTTTGTTGCTTTGTGTGTCGCCGCCGTTGACGGGGGCGTTCGAGCCCTGGTGGGGGCGTGGTCCCAGTTAACGGCAACAACATCTGTGAAGATGCTGCCAAACGCCGAAACGCCAGCATAATTATAATAATCATTTCATAATCATATTTTATTTTAGTTGTATGGCCCGCCCGCTGCTCGAATACTGTTCCTGTCCCCCGTTCACTGCACCCGCCCCCGCCCTTGTTCCTGGTCCTGCCCCCCTGCCGCTGATGGCCATGCCCGCCCCTGGTTAGCCCAGCAGGTTTCCTCGCCTGTTTGCCGTTTGCTTGTCTACGTTTTATTTTTTGGTCCTTCCTCCTTTTTTTTTTTTTTTGAAACAGTTGCCAAAAACGTAGAAGGAGTAGTTTGGAGTCGGAGTTTCTGGGCAGGGTTGGCAGCTCTGGCAGTTCGGAGTGCGACAGATGTGTTTCTCATTCGATTTTTAATATGCGGCCAATCTAACTGTAATTGGTTTGTTATTGTCTCCCGGCTACGAAGCATGCGGAGCTGCAAAAACCTCAGGAGACTTTTTCTGCATCGCTTCCCGAGGGTTCGCTTCCTCCCCTCCCCCTGTCTCTCTCCCCCACTAGCTGGCTGGCTGGCTGGCTGGTCGCCTGCTGTGGTAAATATCTATCGTTTATTGTTATTGCTCTTGTTCGCTCTATTGTTTTCGTTGTTCGTCCTTCTGCCTGTCGACCTGTCGCCTGTCGCCTCGCCCCCCTCTCCCTTTTGCCCTCTGCCCGGTTAGTTAAATTTATGAAAAATGTTGTTCACACTTTCCTTTCGCAACATTCGTGTACTGCCTGGGGTTAGGGCCAATCTCAAGGGTGTTATGGGTTGGGTTATTCCTCCTCCTGCTGCTCGATTCTATTGTTGTTGTTGTTGTTGCTGCTGCTGCAAGTTGCTGTTGCAAATGGGTTACATGCTTGCACATGTTGAGTGTCCTCCACCTGTCAGGCCAACCAAACAAAAAAACCTCAACAACTTTTGCTTGAACCCCTTCCAGCCTGGACAGATTTTAATAGGATCAAAGAAAGTGCTCGTCCATTGAAATGGCTGTTTAAGAGACTCTACAAGTTGATTCTGTTATTTCAGCAAGACCTAAGCTCTAAAAGAAACAACAACAACGATTTCTAGTATTGGGCAAAAGTTTCCTTATAATTAAAATACACATATTTAACCGCTAACTAAATTTTCCGAAAAAAGCTTTTGAGATTTAAAACATTTTTTTTTAAATTAAGGCAATTTAGTGAAGTGAAATTTTATTATTTTCAACTCAGTTCAGTTTACAAGAAAAACTGCATTTTAATGATGCTAATTTTTTGCTAAAGAAATAATTATTATTTGCAATATATTTATGTTTTTAAGTTTTACAAATAATAATTACAATTTCAATTTCCATTTAAAATTGTTTGCATATTTTTCAAAACACTTTAAGCACAACAGGTTTTTTACACTTTTTTTTCAATTTAGTGTGACCAGTTGATTATTTTTTTCGAATTTAGAAATTAAAGTAGATAAATAACAGTAATATTAAAAAACTCAAAATAAATTGAAAAAAAGGATTAAAGTACGCATATAGTTTTATACTTAAGTATATAAATAATTGAATTTATTTTTAATGTAACCAGTCGTTTATAAATTTAATATACATATTCTAAAGTTTCAAAATTTCATAAAATTTTTAATTTAAAGCATTTATATTAACAGTGTGATCGAATTGGTTTTTGATTTTGGATACCTGTACAAAGAATTCCTTTAAATTTACTACATATTTCACATAGTGAATTAATTACTAATTAAATTGTTTTCAAATTACAAAATTATTTTCCATATTCAGGCAGCAGTAACACAAGTACGTAAATTCATAGTTTCAGGCATTTTGAGGTGTCTTTGTGTAAGCTATTTTGGACAAATCTTATAGAGCTTTCAGACCAGATGGAATTTCCCAAATTTGAGTTGCATTCATTTGGTCTGGGCCGAGACCGCAACGAGCAACTTATAAAGCATAACGAATGCCAAAATGACATCGAAAGGGTCAAATTTGGGCATGTGTCTGCCCGTGTGTGTGTGTGTGGAATGGTTGGGGTGAATGGGTTTTTTTTCGTCTAGCGGTTTTTGTGGGTGTGCGCTTAAGTTTCGTCTCGGGACGCATCTGATATCAGATTTGTCGCCGTAGCACTGTTGCTATCGCAATCGCAATCGCATATGCCCATTCCCGTTACCATTCCCGTTAACGTTCCCGTTACCATTCCCGTTCCTGTTGCTGTTTCTGTCCATTTCTTTCCCCCTCCTCCCTAGTGGGCCTGTGCCCAGGGTCTCTTCATTCTAAACGATTGATGGCAGCAGGCGGCAGGCAGCAGCTCCTGTCAGAATCTAGATCCACACACACACGCACACACATTCAACAACCCATCACCCATCATTTCCGCTGCCCTCCCCTCTCCACCCCTTTTCCAAGCGTCCCGCACTCTTCAAACGGTTTTGGTGAGGAAATGATAAATTGCGCATTTGGGAGTTTTAAAGGTCAATTTAGGGGTTAGTCTGTGCGCCTGTCGTGGTTACAAACTGACTGACAGACGGACTGGCTGGGAGAGGGGTGAGGGGAGAGGGAGAGGGGAGAAAGGGGTTTGACCGAACGTTGGCAAACGGCGCACAGGCGGCCACTTGCGCCGCCCATAAACAGCGACACTTCAAAGTTAACTCGCACAATAAAAATAAAAAAAAATACTTGTACGATTTCTCACACTCGCACTCATATGGTTTATATATGTATATAGATATATGTAAATACATCTGTATATTTGTAGCACATTCGTAACCATTTCAGAACCAAAAGTGCGCTGAGCCTTTCGTGTGTTTATTCTCCTTCACGTAGCGAAAAGTGCATATTAGTTTGATGTAGCGATTTTAGAAAATATCTAAACGTCTATCGATGTTAACAGACATTGTTTTATCTAATTTAAAATCGATAAGCGATATTTTAATGTACATCGATCGATTCTTATCAAAAAATCTACTTCTTTTGCGTTTTACAAAGCGTGAACTTTGAGCTTAAGTTGTTAAAAAAAATATCGATGCTAACAATCGATAAACAATATTTCGATGTACATCGATTGAGTCTTATAAATGAATTCTTCTTTTTTTAATCTGCAAGCTGAACATGCTAAAATAACCATGAATTTAACGTTGGTGATATTTAAAAAATATCAAGTAATCTGTGCATCGATGTTTTCTTCAGCGGTGTTTTCCAATTAAAGTCGATAAACGATATTTCGATAGATTTTGATCGAAAAATCGAAATATCGATTCCACTTTAAACTCGATAATCTTTCATTCATTCATTTTGGGTTAAAATCACAACGTTTGTACAAGAGACTTCAAACATGGAATATAATTCAGTGTCATATTTCACTTAAATAAAAAAAAAAATTATATAATTATTAATTAATTGTTCGAGTGCTCTAAGCTTTGAACGCGTATCGCGCAATCGGTTACATCCGACTGCAACGTTTTGGCTTGTTTACCCGCTCTGATGTGGTGCGTCAGAAAAGGGGTGGCACTCGAGCACCACTGCAGCAGTGCACCACTGTGCCAGTGCACCACTGTGCGCAGCAGAGCCGGACGAGAGAAGGACGCGGCATTTGCTTATAGGATTTGCCAGCGCCTGTTGACTTCTAGTTGCCGTTTATATTAATGACCCAAACGACTTGTGCGCGGCTTTTGGGTTGGTTTTTCTTTTTTCGTTTTTGTTTTTTTTTTTTGGTTCGCTCACTTAGCCAACAAGTTGAAAGCTTGTTAGCTGCTAGCTGGTTATAATAACAAAGCAAATATGAGCATGTATACGAGATGTCATGTTGAAAATTTTCAAAAAAGGACTTGTCCAAAACTGGTTGCAGGAACTAAGAAAAGCACACAGGTCCACTGTTTAAATCAAGTTTAATTAAAAGGAAAAGGTAACTTTTGCCAATCGAATCTTTTTCTTTATTATTCGAAAAACTTTGTACGTAATTTAAAAATATTTAGAATAATAATAATAAATAATAATCATACTCAAATCAAATAGCAGCACTTTAGAACTAAATTTGTAATTGGCTTTGTCAAAAGTCATATTTGTCTTAATTCGTAAACGCTCTTTAAAATATCAAAATTTCTACATATTAAACAAGAACTTCCAAAGAAAACATGCACCCTAGAAAAACATGCATCCCCGTTGTAAATGCAGAAAAGAATTACAGAATAAATCTAGATGCATGATCCAAATGTCATCAAACATAAAAGATTGTTTCACTTGTGACAAGCTTATGAAAGTTTTTAGTATAACAGTTATGGATCCAAAGCTATTAAAATAATGATTTTTATCAAAAAAAAAACACCGATTCAAAATTAGTTTTAATGTTATGTTCTTTGTACTGATTGAGACAGCTACAATCGGCAATACAAAAAAATCTAAATTTGTAATTCTAAACTTTGAAAAAAAAAAAATTTGTTCTAAACATTTAACTGAACTTAATTTGCAATGATGCATAAATTTTAAATGCAGAATCAATCTAAGGCACAAATCACGAAAAATCTGTTTAGTTTTGATGAATTTGTGAGCGTTTAAAAAATGGAAGCATTTTCGTCAATTTTAATCTGTCAATAGATATCTTAACGGGTATATATTGGTATATATTTCATATACTGTTTATTAATTGTTTCCTGAATTTGTAAGAACGCTCGATTCTTTTCGCTGAGTGTACAGGTTGTAGTTGTAATATTCTGATTAGTGAGCGCTTATCCTTAAGCTCTGCCATAACTTCAACTTTGGGGCAAATTGCGTACATGGCTCGCATATATATACATCTATATATATGCATATATTGTAAATCAGATTATGTGCTGTGCTATTAGCGGGGGTTGGGGTGGGTGGGGGTGGGGGGCGTGGTTTGTTGGGCTTTGTGCGAGTTTCGGGCTGTCGCATTTCATTTAAAAATTCTCATGTCAAAAGCACACGATTAACGCGTGTCGGGGGCGGTGAAGCGGCGAATTAAGATATTTACGTTAACAAAACCATCGATTCTGGTTCTGGTTCAGGTTCAGGCTCAGGTTCAGATTTAGATGCGGCGACTGTCGTTGACGCTGAGACACACCCCGCCCACCGCCCACTCCCCGCCCGTCCGGCTGCCACCTTTCGAGGCGGCACGTTGTCCCTTTCGGCCGGCGGGCAAATCAAGATAACGGAGCGTCAGAGCGTCGCTTTTGAAACCCAATTCCCACTGCTCGATTCTCGTTTCCCGCTTCCCGTTATCCGCTGCCCGTTGCCCGTTGCCCGTTTTCCGTTTCTGCTGTGCCGGTAACCTGGTCTTTGACATCTCTCAGCGGCACGCACAATTGTCGAAAGTTGCGCTTATCGCAGCAGCCAGCAGCCAGCAGCCGGAGATGGCAACGGCTGCTTGCTTGCAACAGCAAGCGGCAGGCAACAACAACAACAACAGCAACAACAACAACAACAACAACGTGTGGTGGCAACGGTTGGTGGCACGTGCGGTCACGTGGCCGACGCTTTACACGTGCAACAGCGCCGAACGCTGCTGTCCGATATGCCGCGTCACGGCTCCGGACGCGGATGCGGATGCGGATGTGTTTGTGGGCGTGGCAGGACACCAGGCAAGCGCCTACCTACACACACACACTGTAGTGGTTACTATGGCAAATTTTACCTGTTTCTCCGACTTTAATAACTGTAAGATTCAGTCTAGGTTTTTGATTTAATCTTTATTAAAATTGCTTAAAAACGTTTCTAGAAAAAAAGGCGCCCTAAAATAAATATAATATATGTATAGTAAATATACCCTGAATAATATACAAATAATATAACTTGTATATATTTTTATACATATTCTTATATTCCTGTCTATCATCGTTTCCAATCGATTCGATTTAGCCAAGTCCATCTGTCCGTTCGTCTATCTGTCCATCCGTCCGTTCGTTAATCCTACCCGTTTTTTACTATCGATAATTATCGATTTTTATACTCGTTTTTTTTAGCATCTCCAAAACTATAAAATATTTAGTTATATAAGTTGACTTTTATTTTAGTTTTTTTTTGCCACGCCCGCAGTAGGCGTATCCCAGAAATATTTGTGCTATCCTTAAAAGATGTCCTAATTAATCTATTTGAAAAATAAAAATATATCTAACTTTAAAACTGTGGGAGATATATAGATAAAATCGATTTGATCTTTGTGCTCTTAACATTACAGGCCCATGTTAACATAGCTGTTATGTAACATAACAGTTTGGGGTATGTTAAAGAGATTTGTTTGGAAAACTGAATTTTGGGCTAAAAAACAGGTGAAATTTGCCACAGTGCAGGCGAGAAACTCATTTGCAAGCTAATTGCAGGCTGACTAACAAATGCCACTCGAAATTTGCAATTGCAGTCAATGCGAGTAAATCAAAGGACAGTCAGACAGACAGGTAGAGGGAGAGGGGAAGATTCAGATTCAGTTTCAAATTCAGATCGAGCCTGTTCGTTATGCATAGAGGAGCATTTGTAAAACCGCCATAAAAACATATGACACCATTTTGATGGGACGCGGCTGGAAAACCAAATTATGCATAAAATAGATTGCACAGATTCACACTTGGCAGTAGGGGGGAAGGGGGAGGGGGAGGGGTGTTTAAGCGGACTTGTCAGGCGGGCATCACAACAAACGAGGGGAGGGAGGGAGGGAGGGTTGCGCCCCGCACCAAGGCCAATTGTCAGAATCAGCATCAGCATCAGCATCAACAAAATCAAAATCAAAAACGAAAACAAAACAACAACAAGAAAAACTGCACACGAAAATCTTTTTTTTTCTTTTTAACCAGCTTCAATTTGGGTTTGTAATTCGAAACTGGACGCGACACGGGGTGGATTCAAAGGGGGGCGGAGTGCGGTGGGCGGGAATGTCAATGACAGCCAGATAAGGCCTGAATCGAGCTAACCTCTCTAACAACAATCACAATAATGACAGCTCATCGAAATACTCAGATATATGCATAATATATAAATATTAACAAATTTGTTAATAAATATTCAAAAAATTTGTATTTAAGCAAGGCATTAAATCGATTTGCCACGCCCCCCGTAGATGTGTCCTAAAAATCCGAACACTATACCTGATGCGGATTTAAACTAGTATTTATTCCAAGTTTCAAGTTTTTAGCTTCAAAAAAGACGAAAAAAAATTCCGTTTATACGAATAAAAACACTTTTACAATGGTTAAAAGAGATAAATTAGATTAAAAAATACCTTGTACAAAGCTGCAAAAAACACACACTCATCTTCACTTAGTAAAAAACTATGGAAAATGGAAACATCCTTTTCTTTTTATTTCCATATTTACGAAATTTTTGTTTTTTTTTTAACTTTTGTTAAATTGACATTTACTGAAAATTAACCAGCAATTTTTTACTGCGAAGCTTTAATCAGTTTGTTTATTGGCAATAGCCTCTGTCGTTCTCCCACTTTCATTATATACCCTCTATTTTTCTTAAATATATCCCCAGATTACCTCCTTAAATTTGTCGAGATATTTTTTTAAATACACTTTTCCATTAGTTGCGCCATCTAGTGAAATAAAGTAGAAGTTTATTGCAGTGAATATCGTAAATGCACACATCCCGCATATGGTTCATGTCTTTGCTTATGTTAACAGCTAACAGACATTTTGCAGCCAATATTTACAGAGCTCGATTTACAGCACTGTGAAAACAAATCTTAGTAAGTCGTATATCGTATACCAAATATAACGGAACTTTTGAGAGCTATAGAAATTGGTCAAAATATTTATATAAAATTTTTATGTTAAAAAGGTACAAATTAATAAAGAAATCTTTTTGCATGAATGGAACAATATTGATCCATTTATATATGGGAATTATATTATTATATATTTAAAATTAGGTAAAATTTATATAAAGGTCTAAGCCTAGCAGATTCAATTAATTTAAAAGAAAATAATAAATACCCAAAATTAAAAAGGTCAAATGAAAATTTACAATGAAAATAATTGGCACACTATTATTAATCGTATATGATGCTGATTTGTACTTACATAAAACAACAACAGAAGCACAAATGTAAACAGCGCGGGCGCGTCGATCAAAATAACCGCAATGTAATCAAGATAAGAGAGAAGAACCGCGGCCAACAACAACAAGCACATTAGCTTAAAACGCGAACCATTTTGACTCTAAGCTCGTGGTCCATAATTCTCCTCATTGTTCTTTATTACTTTATGAAACGCGGGAGAGCAAGAATAAAGTTGAGAGCGCGTAAAGAAAACGAAAAATATGCAGTTAGAATACAAAAACAAAAATGTTAGCAGCCAAAAATGCAGCGGCACAAAAGAACCGTATGATTGCGCTGCACTTTGTTGCTGTATTCAAGCACAAATTATAGGAATCTACTTTAATTTATAATATTAAGGCACAAATGCGTATTTTACAAAAACCAACACAATTATAGGCAAACACCAATTTTAGGCAAATTTTCACAATATTTAATGTTCAGTTAAAACGTTTAAAATTAACGCAAGAAAAAAACGCGTCCGTTGCGAATGCGAAGTGAAAGCGAAGTAACTAAGAGAAGTGAATAAGAGAAAATGGATGCATTTGAATTAAAGAACAGTTAATGTACGCAGAGAGAATTAATGAATGAATATAAATAATCGATGTGGGAGTACATAAATAGCCCGGATTTAAAAAATTGCAAAATTCACACAAATACCTTATTCAATCGAATTTTAATGTTGGTTTTTCTTAAAATATACAGACATATAGACTAAGTGAATTCTGGTTTATTTTTCTTTTTTTCTTCAATCATTTCTTGCGCTCGTAACGGAACCTGTAGACGGGCGCACTGTCCTTGGTGGCGGGCTTCACCCGCTTCGGCTTGAGGAGGCGTGGCTGCTTGAGCGCCTGCTTCAGCTCCAGCTTCTGCTGGACAATGCTCAGCTCGCGTTCGCGCTGCTCCCGTTTCTTCAGCTCGCTCAGCAGCTGCTGCCTGTGGCTTCTGGCGCTCGTGTCCTGCGAAGACAGACGGACAGCGATTAGCTTGGACGTGAATATTATTGCTAATCAAATGGATACTCACCGGATTTTCGGCTGTCTCCAAACGCTCGCCGAGCGTTGCCGCTGCGGCCGCCGGCTGCTGGACGCCGTGCTCGTCGAAGGTGTAGCGTTTGTTTTGGCCCGCTGTGGCGTCGACGTCGACGAGCGTGGCGCGCAGGCGCTCCAGTTTGCGCCGCTCGACGGTGAGCTTCATCAGCACGTACTTGAGGTCCTGTGTCTGCATGAGCGCCAGCTGCTCGGGCGTGTGCTCGTCCTTGGCCTCCTTCTCGCGATGCACATCGTCCTTTAGCTTGGAGTTGATCATGTGATGGTAGAACTCGTCAGGATTCTTGTTCAGCGCCCGCTTGTGGAGCAGCTTCAGCGTTTTCTCCTTGCGCTGGGCGTCGAGGGCGCGCTTCTTGTAGTCCTTCTTCTTCTCGAGCAGGCCGAGGTGCTGGCGCGCCTCCGGCTGGTGACGCTCGCGGTGCACCTTCTGGTTGCTCTTGGAGGCTTTCTTCCAGGAGGACATGGCGTAAATATTGTTTACTCAGTGAACTAAAGAAAATAACATAAAACGTGCAACCGATAACAGACACTCAACAGTGCGTTGACAGATATCGAAGAGCACAAATTGCGTTGCCTATCGAAATCGTGCATTTTACGATGAATTGATGCATTTCTTATCGATGTTAAACAAATCGTATGGAAGCAGCAACAGCTGGTTTAGCAACGAATGCAAGCGGTAATTTAAAAATACAATTAAACCAATCAAGTTTTCGTTAAGAATTGATATTGTTAATAATCTAACTGCTGCACATTTATGTTATTGTTATTATTTACAAGTTTGTTTAAATTACTCGTTTAACAACTCTATTCTGTTAACAGAGGTTGAGGTATGTTAAGTGTTATCGATAACTCGTAGCCATCAGCTGTGCAGCGCAGAAAATCGCACGTGCGTTTGAACTGTCCAAAGCGGCAGTCACAATTAAAGTTGTTGGGCACGTAATCTGTTTTTGAATTAAACTTGCTGAAGAAATAAAAAGATGGTGAAGAAGAAAATTGATAACCGCATTCGGGTGATGATCGAAAATGGCGTTAAGCTGGGCCACCGCACCATGTTCATCATCATCGGCGACAAGGGGCGCGATCAAGTTCCCATTCTGTACGACATCCTGATCAAGTCCACTGTCAAGGCCCGTCCCACGGTTCTCTGGTGCTACAAGAACAAGGACGAGGCCATTTCCAAGTAAGTTGTGAATTCAGTTCAATTGATATTCCTCGCTATTGATGCTGTGCATCCGTCTTTGCAGCCACGGCAAGAAGCGTGCCAAGAAGATCGCCTTTGGTAAAATGGATGTGAACGAGGTCGATTTGTTTGATGCGTTCCGTGTGGCCACCACGATACACGGTCGCTACTATTCCGAGACACACGCCATTCTGGGCCGCACCTACGGCGTTTGCGTGCTCCAGGACTTTGAGGCCCTCACGCCCAATCTGCTGGCGCGCACCGTGGAGACCGTCGAAGGCGGCGGCCTGATCATCCTGCTGCTGAAGACAATGCAGTCCCTGAAACAGCTCTACACGATGGGCATGGATGTGCACAAGCGATTCCGCACCGAGGCCCACCAGACCGTCACGTGCCGCTTCAACGAGCGCCTCATCCTCTCGCTGGCCGACTGCAAGCGCTGCCTGGTGGTCAACGATGACCTCACCGTGCTCCCGCTCAGCTCCAAGACCATCAACGTGGAGCCAGTGAATGTGAGTGTCCAATGAATGATGATCGAACTCATATATCAAAACTGATTCTATATGCTTTCGTTATTGTTTTCCCATTTGGATAGCCATCGAACATAGTTGCGTCGGAGAACGAGAGTGGCCTCAAGGAGCTGAAGGAGAGCCTGCTGAATGTGCAGCCGGCCGGGGCGCTGGTTAATCTCTGCAGGACCTACGACCAGGGCAATGCGGTGGCCCAGTTCATTGAGGCGCTGGTGGACAAGGAGCTGAAGCCGCCAATTTCATTGACCGCCGCCCGCGGTCGGGGCAAATCCGCCGCAATGGGCCTGTCCGTGGCAGCGGCAATTGCATTTAATTATGTGAACGTCTATGTGACATCGCCGCATCCGGAGAATCTGATCACGCTGTTCGAGTTCGTGCTGAAGGGCTTCGATGCACTGGAGTACCAGGAGCACGCCGACTACACCATCATACGCAGCACCAATCCGGACTACAAGAAGGCCATCATACGGATCAACATCACGCGCAACAGCCGCCAGACGATACAGTATATCGCGCCCAGCGATACCCATCTCCTGAACGCCGCCGATCTCCTGCTGATCGACGAGGCGGCCGCGATCCCGTTGCCGCTCGTCAAGAAGATGATGGGACCCTATCTGATATTCATGGCCAGCACCATCAATGGGTACGAGGGCACCGGACGTTCGCTCAGCCTGAAGCTGATTGCCCAGCTCCAGAAGGAGAACAATGCCCGGCCGCCGCTGCGCCTGGATGAGTCCATACGCTACCAGGCCAACGATGACATCGAACGTTGGCTGATGAATCTGTTGTGCTTGAATGCCGACTCCCTGGCCGTGGTCAGCTCCGGCTGTCCGATGCCCGCCGTCTGTGAGCTGTACTACATCAATCGGGACGCCCTCTTCTCGTACCACAAGGCCGCGGAGACTTTCCTCCATCGGCTGGTGTCCATCTATGTGTCCTCCCACTACAAGAACACGCCCAACGACCTGCAGATGATGAGCGATGCCCCCGCCCACCATCTGTTCTGTCTGCTGGCGCCGGTGCAGCGCATGGATCAGCTGCCGGAGATCCTGGTGGTCATCCAGGTGGCACTCGAGGGCCAAATCTCGGCGCAGAGCATCAGCGATTCGCTGGGACGCGGCAAGAAGGCCGCTGGCGATCTGATACCCTGGAACGTGGCCGAGCAGTACGGCGATCGCGACTTCCCCAAGCTGTCCGGCGTGCGCATCGTCCGCGTGGCCACCCATCCCAACTATCAGCGGATGGGCTACGGCAAACACGCCATCCAAATGCTCAAGGATTACTACGAGGGTCGCTTCGCCCGCCTGGACGACAAGAACGTGGACAATCTTGGTGAGATATAATTTGTATATATATTTTAATTTCAAACTAATCCGTCTCCGTCTTCAGGTGGCGGCATCGAGGAGGTGGAGGAGGAGGAGCTCAATCTGCTCAAGGAGCAGATCCGTCCGCGCAAGAGCATTCCCACGCTGCTGGAGCGGCTGCACGAGCGCGCTCCCGAACGTGTCGATTACCTGGGCACCTCCTACGGCTTGACCGAGCCGCTGCTCAAGTTCTGGAAGTCCGGCGACTATGTGCCCGTCTATCTCAGCCAGAAGGCCAACGAGCTGACCGGCGAGCACAGCTGCATCATGCTCCGCACCCTGGAGAGATCACCAGGCAACTGGCTGCCACTATACTACCAGGACTTCTCCCGTCGCGTCCTCAAGCTGATGGCCAAAACGTTCCGTGAATTCGACACCCGACTCTGCCTCTCGCTGCTCAAGAACAAGGCCATGGACGGTGCTGTCGCAGTTGCTCCACTCGATAAGGTCACCCTGGACACGTATTTCCTGCCGCACGATCTGCAGCGCCTGGAGAGCTATGCCCGCCAGCAGTCCGAATTCCGGCTGATTGTCGATCTGCTCGCGGACATCGGTCAGCTGTACTTCCAGGGACGCATCGAGGGCCTGAAGCTGGACGCAGTGCAGCAGAGCGTGCTGCTGGGCATGGGCGTTCAGGGCAAGACCGTCGACGCCATTGGCCTGGAGCTGAATATGCCGGGCAACCAGCTGCTGGCCAAGTTCTTTGATGCGATGAAAAAGTGCAATCTGTGCTTCCGCGGCGTCATCGAGGAGCACATCGAGGGCGGCATGCTGCAGGAGTCGCAGCTGCCCCGTGGCGATCAACTGGAGCCCATTTCACTCTCGCTCGACCAGGAGCTGGAGAAGACGGCCAAGAAGCTGTCCAAGCAGCAGCGCAAGGAGCTGAAACACCTCCAGACCGAAAGCTTCGATGAGTTCCACATCAAGGGCAGCGAGGAGGATTGGTCCAAGGCACTGGCCGCCAATGGCGATAGCGCTATTCCCGGCAGCGGCCTAATCTCTGTCAAGAGGTAAGGTACCTATCTCCCTCTCTCTCTCTCTCTCTCTCTCTCGCTCGCTCTACCTGTCTCTCTCTTGTTCATGTGAGAATAAAATAAGAACTTCAATTTGGATCTCTTTGCAGCGGCATCAAACGGATGGATGCGCCCGTAGAGCCGGGCTCCAATGCGGAACCGCCCAAGGCCAAAAAGAAGAAGAAGAACCCCAAAGTGAAGAAGGGCGCGGGCAAAGCGCTTATCTAAAACGGGGCACAAATGTGGGCGGGGTTTATTTATAATTATCTATAATTATATAGGGGGGCCTTAAGTTTTCTTCAATAAATTGACCAGGGAAGGAACTGACGTCATAGTAAATATGATAATATTATTGTGAATATATCAATTATATATTTTCAGTAAGTGGAAATGGAAACAGGGACAGACAGACAGACAGAAGATGATCACAAATGCAAGATGTGCGCACTTTTGAAAAACTTCTGTTTATTCTCAGATCTAAAAAACTAGTATACCCATTGCCCAAAAATAAGTGTTGTCTTTAATGTTAAACTAGGTCCGGGCAGATATCCCAAGATATAGTATATAATTTTGATATGCCTAAATAAGCTTGTTTAGTTGTCTTTAGATAAAGCCTAGATCTCTGACATCGAGAAGTTTTACAAACAAATATTCCTATAATCAACGATATATGTACTCAAATTATACCTATTTATATATATCTGTTGTGATCATGCTATATCAGCTCCGTTGCTGATACTGATCAGGAATCAACATACTCTACACGTTCGGAGATATCTCATTTTGTAACTTATTTAGAACATCCTCTGTAAAATGTTTCTACAAAAGAATTCAACTTGCATCGATTACCAAAGTAATACTAAGTAATCAGTCTCCAGTCGAGCGTACTCGACTAAGAGATACCCCTTTTTATTCCTTACCTTTTTAAATGAAAGATTCCCGAAATTGGGTAAATTGGGGGTTTATTTATAGTTCTATCCGATTGTTAGTTTTCTTCAGTAAACAAAAAATAGACGTAGCCTAATCCTAAATTTTGATAGTATCCTTGTTGGCCTTGGCCGCCGCAGCGGCCGCCTTGCGCCGATCGCGCAGATCCTGGAAACTGACGCCGGCCTCCTTGTGGGAGTTGCGCGGGAAGCGCTTCACCTTGGAGCGCTTCCGTGTGACGGCCACCGTGGTGGGGAGCATGTTGCGCTTCTGCAGCAGCTTGAAGCGATCCGTGAGCAGGTTGCTCTCCGGCTTCACGTTGCGCAGATTGCCGGCCAGATCCTCGGGCATGTTCACATCCAAATCGGGCTCCTCGAACTTGTGCCTGCCCAGACGTTTCGTCTCGAACTTTTTGCGCTCCGCTTTCGCCTTGCGGCGCTTCTTCAGATCGTTCAGCTCCTCGGCCTCCTCGTTCACCTCGGCGCGTATGGACTTGATTCTGCAAAGGAACGTGCTCCACATTAGCCCGGCTGCGGAGGCAGTTGTTGGTCCGGCGGCTGGCTTACCTGATCAGGTCGGCGGTCTGTTTTTTGAGCGCCTTTTTGGCCTCGTGCAGTCGCTGCAGTTCCTTTTGCTTCAGCTGCTTGTTGCGTGCCTGGCGGCTCTTCTTCTTGTTCTCGACGGGCGCATTTACTGTCTGATAGCTGTTGTCCGTCGGTCCCTCTTCATCGGCATCCGATGCGGGGTCGCCGTCCTCCTGGATGCCCTCGCTCATCTCCTTGAGGCGCTGTCTGTCGCGCTCCTCGGGCGTCACCTTGCTGAACATGCTGGTCGTGACGCGCTTCAGATGCTGCTCCTTCTTGATGATGCCCTCCTCGCGTTCCGTTACCTGCGTCAGCAGCTCCTGGTGCGCCTTAAACGAGGGATTGTAGCTCATGCCCGGATGCGGTGGCTCAAATTTGCTGCAAATTTGAAAATTTAGATTTATATGCTCTTGGCTGTGATTAGGCATTGGCACCTACTTGGCCTTGGTGGTCTTGTGGCGGAGACTCGAGTGCGTTTTGACCACCTTGCGACCGACGTTGCCGGCAATGTGCACGGCCAGATCGCGGCTGATCCAGCCCTTCTTGTCCTTGAGTCCGGGTATTTTGTCGCGAAAGTCCTCCTCCTGCCAAATGTCCTTGTCCACGTTGCCCTTCTTCTCCTTGGCCGCCAGACGCTCGTCCAGCTTCTTATAATAGAGTCCACGATCGCTGTTCGCCTGCCGGTGGCGCGCCTTCGTCGGACAACGCACCTCCAGCTCAATGTTGCGTCCGTTCTTCTGCGGCCGCACGTGGTTGCTGTGTGCCATAGAAATGGATCAAGTTAATGGGATACTCCCCTGGCTGCTGCTAGGCGACAGTTGGGCTTACCGCTTGACAATCGGATCCTGCACCTTGGATGTGTTCTCCAGGGCCTCGTAGGTGCGCATCGGTTTCAGGGCGTTCATCTTGCGACGCTTTTTGATCGTCAGCTGGCTGGGCGCTGTCTTCAGCGGTGAGGCGTCCACCACGAACAGATCCTCGTTCTGTTTGTCTTGGAACGTGCTGGAAAGTTGCGTGGAACGTGGTTGGATTTGTTTTTTGTTTACGAATTCATTTTTTTTTTTTGGGGGGGGGCGGCTTTGCTTACCCGATGCGCTCCTCCTGGCGTTGGTCCTCCAGAAACTGTTCGACATCTTGTATGTCGGTTTTGCGCCAGGCGGATTTGTTTTTCTTCGAAATGCGTTTCTTTTTGATCGCTGGTTCCTGCGCAGCCATCGCGCAACAATTTCAAGTATGAAATACCGCAGCGCAAACAAAATGTACAATTTCAACACGTGCAAGACGTTGGCGGTACACAGCACTGTGCTCAACTGCCAGTTTGCCAACACTGAACGGCGAGCGCTGAAAACAGGCGCCTGTTAATCAGCTGTTAGGTGGTCCCACAAACGTTACAATCACGCAATAAACTCAAAAACATTCAATTAGCCAATTGCAAGCAATTTATTATTATTATATAATAATAATAAAATGAATGTCACACACACATATAGCTTTTGGGTTAAATGTGCGCACTGCTGGTGCAGGTGTCCCACACACGATACAATCGCAATACAGCCTAATTAGATACATACCCCCAGTATAGTTAATTTTGCTTATCTGAGTTGTGTGGGCGTGTGTTATTCTTGTTTTGAGAGGAAACTTTTGTGGCGGCAAATTTAAAGTACAACACTTGAGCAGCCCCATTCAAATTAAGTATATGTACGTGCGCTCTTCAGACTCTCGGCCAGTGTTGACCACGTTAGACATACTTTGCCGGTAAATTGATGTTACTTGTTGATACAGTTAGTTTGGATACATGCATGTGTGTGTGTGTGTTAGTGTTGTCTGACGTGTACCGAACTCTGAAAAACAAGCTGTAATTGATTGACGCAAATCAGTTTGTTTTTTTCATAAAGGTCGACTGTTTACAGCGAATCCGGACAGTAGCTGTTTGGCAGACAAGATGAGCACACCCACATTCGCCGATATCTCCGCCAAGTTCAGCGAGGCGACCTTGGACGAGATCATCCGGAATGCCGGCGGCACCAGGCACACGTCCTACAAGTTTGGCGAGGGCGGCAAGAAGGGCGACTCCTACCTGAGTCGCGTCTTCCGGCTCTGCGTTTACGGCATCAACGAGCCCGCCGGCGACCAACTAACGGTGAATGTCGTCATCAAGGGCATGCCCGCCAATTTGCATCGGCGTCGTTTGTTCCGCTCCACCGATTTTTTCCGCAACGAGATCAACTTCTATACGAAGGTGGTGCCCGCCATCGAGGCGTTCCAAGAGTCGCGCCAACCGAAGCCCAAGAATCCGTTCGTCGAGTATCCCAAGTGCTATGCATCCCTGTGCGATGGCCTCAACGATTTCATCGTGCTCGAGGATGTCGGCTTCCGTGGATATCGCTCGCCCAACCGGTAAGTGCAGGCAACTTCCTCCCTAACCAACTAAGAGTGTACCCAAGAGTTTCCCCTTTCCGATTGCCAGCCAGAGCTACATTGCGCTGGAGGATGCGCTGCTGACCATGCGCACCATGGGCCGTTATCATGGCGTTGCCTTGGCCTTCAAGGCCCTGGATGCGGACAACTTTGAGAGGGCCGCCGGCTGCCTGGAGGAGACCTACTACGGGGAGCACACACGGGCGTGGTACACGGGCTTCCTTCGGCTGGCCCAGTCGGTGGCCATGGATGCGGTCAGGAAGACCTTTCCGAATACCAAGTACGAGACGCTGGCCAATAATTTCCTGCAGCCGCCGCTGTTCGATGATCTGATCAATTTGGTGTCGACGCGCTCCAAGCTAAGCGTCTTTGGACACGGCGACTGCTGGACGCCGAACTTTCTGACGCGGTACAGCGAGGCCGGCGCACCGGAGGCGATCATCATCATTGACTATCAGTTGGCGCGTTGCGCCTCCCTGGCGCTGGATGTCACCTTCTTCATCTACTCGTGCACCAGCCAGCAGCTGCGCGAGGAGCACTACGAGGATCTGTTGCGCGCCTACCTGGAGAGCGCCCAGGCACTGATCAGGGATCTGGGCGGCGATGCGGAGGCGGTCATCTCCTGGGATTCGCTGAAGGAGGAGCTGCAGCAATTCGGCCGCTTTGGCTGCGGCATGGGCATCGAGTCCCTGCCCATGTCCCTCATCGAGGACGAGGAGGTCGCCGATCTGGATGCCATCGTCGAGAGCGCCGTCTTGACTGACGTCTGGAACATAACCCCCTTCGAACAGCCCGCCAAGCAGCAGCGCATCGCCGAGATCTTCAAGCACGCCATCGATCAGGGCTACATCAAGTAAACCCCCAGCCCTGGCATCCAATCTTCCAGACAATAATCCATCAATAATCATCCATATGACCACTTTGATCAAAGTTTACCTAATTACAAGAACTCAAGTACTAACAATAGAATAATATTAAGAAAATGCATATAAATATTCTAATATATAGTCATATATAGATGCCGATATTAAGGAATTTGCTTTAATTTAATAATCATTGTGGAAATGTATTCAATATAATTAAAATTAAAATACCGTAATATTACGGTTATCCGTGTCAGCCTAGAAGTATGCTACCAAATCTTTAAGCTATATTATGCGTTTTTATACTCCTTCAAAAATTAACAAAATTAGTATATTGGGTTCGAGCAATTTTCGTGTGTTCCTTTAAACGCAATTTTTTCAGACGTAAACATTCAATTATTCTATACATTTTCCCTAATTTTTTTTACCATTGATACATCCATTTTGTTAATTTTGTAAACTGTTAATACAATTTTAGAGCTACAATTCTTAAAAATTACAAAAAATTAAATTTTCCAAAATGACATTCATAATTTTAACAGGCCGATAGTTCCTCAGTTACTCTCTCATCGCTAACGAGCTGTTCATATTTTGTACATCACTAGTGTTGTAAAGGGAATGCAGATTACAGAGTTCCATTCGAAGCGAACATTAAAGGCTAGCTAGATTTTTAAGACTCCTGCGTAATTAAGTCGGTTTAGCTATTATACTGTGAACGAGTATTGTGCAGTCGGTTACACCCGACTTTTGTAAAACTCCCAATATTAGTAAATTCTCTGAGCTCTACGGGCTGCAAATGAAATGGGAGAGCTACAACGCGATCGCAGTGAAATTGAGAGAGTTAAGCCACCCCCAACGGCAAGTTCACAATATTTGCTTGCCAGCGCGCGCTCTCTCTCTCCCTTGCGCTCTTCTGCTCGCGCTCGACATTGAGAGATTGCGATAGTGTTGTAATTTGCTGCAAGTGGAAAAAAAAAACAGTTATTTTGAAAGAAAGCAAAGCGAATAAATTACAAAAAAAAAGTGTCTCAAAAGAAACAAAGGTACGTATTAAATTTATAAAATGAATTTTATAAAGCCACTATAAGCAAATTATCATATTAGCATCTTTGTTTTTAAGATTTTAATTTTATTTACGTGCAAATCAGAAAAGCTAAACCAAACCCATTTAAATTAATTTGGCTATGGCTGTCGGATTTTAGCAGCGGCAAAAAGGCTGATTGGGCAGCACTGGCGTGCGGCGTCGCTTAAACACAAGCATCGCTGCCGTTGCATGCCTCAGTCTCTCCACGCACGCGACGAGCTGCGGATCATCGCTGCGATCGTCGTCCGCTCCAAAGTGGTTCTAAAATATATTAGCATTAAAAGAAACGTATTTACTATTTTTTTTGTATTTGTTTTCTTTTTTTTTTTTTTTTTTTTTTTTTTTTTTTTTTTTAATATAAT
>SCDY01001707.1:0-24169 GCA_004143825.1 Drosophila micromelanica
AATTTTGACATGTAAAGCTCTCGGACCCATAGCTCCCATACATCAAACTACCATAACTTTGTCAAAACTGAACCGATTTTCACGTTTGATGGCATTTTTTTCATGATTTGGCCTTTAGTTTGATTCTGCATTTAAAATATATGAATTTTCAAAAATTAAATTTTTTTGATTTTTTGACAAAATCACAAGGGGGGACCCTTGTTCATTTTCAAAAAAATTTTTTTTTTTAAAATTTAAAATTGCGACTTCAAACTACCATAACTATGTCAAAACTGAAGAGATTTTTACGTTTGAAGGCATTTTTATCACGATTTGGTTTATAGAATGAGTCTGCATTAAACATATATGAATTTATGAAAATAAATTTTTTATTGCAATTTCGTTGTTATATAGTATTTTTCTCTGTTATTTTGTATGTATACAAATAATGCCCCTAACGAGTATTGCGCTGCCGGTAACACCCGACTGCGAAGTTGTAACCTGTTCTTTTTTGGTTTTTCTTGTCTTCCCAAAACAGAACTGAAACTTTTTACGTGCTGGCTTTATTCGTGTTGCTGGTTGACTTGACGTTGTTGCTTTTCCTTTGTAGAGGAAGTAGAGAGAGGAAGAAGGGGGTGGTTAAGAGGCGGTCTATGGTGCTCACTCGCACGGCCAATTACAGTTTAAGTTGCGCCGTCTTCAACTTGGGCAATGGCACCGCATTGCAGTGGCAGTGACTGTGAATGTGGCTGCAACTGCGACTGTGGCAGCCTGTGACGCGCTTCTTTTGGGTTCGCCTGCACCGCAATAAAACACAACCGTTGCCCTTTTGTAGTCGACTACTTTGGCGACTTTGCTTGGCCGCAATTTAGTTGTGCACCCAATTTGCCAGCGACTGCATTTGCCCCAATGTCTGACAAACGTCACTTGACTCTCGGCTAACGTCTTATTAACTGTTGTTCACTGTCCAGCTGTCCAGCTCTGTTTAACTTGCTGTTTCGCTAATCTTTGTCATTTGTTTATTTATTATTTTTTGCAGAGCATATAAAAGTCGGCTACATGCGACTAAAAAGTTTAATTTGTTTGCTTTTTGTTGTTGAAATTGTTGTTGTGCATTGTTATTGATTTGTTGTAATTAGTTTGACACAATTTAGTCAAGCAATATTATTAAGTATACGCGTAACGAGCCGCGTAATTACGTATAAGTAATTTGTGTACTTTTTGAAAATGATGTGGCCTACTTTTGGGCGGACGCGTAAAATGCATAAATTGAATATTTATTGCTACTGCTGCTGATGCTTATGCTTTATTTATATATATATATTTATTTACATTTTTGTGCCAAATAAATTATTTTATAGCGTTTATAATTAATATGGTAAAAATTATATATTATTTAAATTTTTAACTCACATGTTGAAAACAGTTTCAATTGCTTAAGCACCCACTTAATTAATGTCTTAATGTTGTCAACGCGAGTGTTGAAGAGGTTGCTGCTGCTGCTGCTGCTGCGGCGGCGACTGTTGCTGCCGCTGAGGTGAATTGCTGCCACTGGCACTTTGCCCGCTGGCTGACAAATTTGCGGCGAGCAAATGAGCGTACTTTTAAGGCCACAAACTAGCTGCAAGCGAGCACGCGCTGCAACTAAACCATAAGAGATGCAACTAGAAATCACACAACCACACCCACGCCCACGCCCAAACCCACGCACAGCTGCCTATGAAACTGTGGGTGGCTGCTGCCCAAATCAGTTGGAATCAGATTCCAGATCAGATTTATAGAAAGCAAATCGGAAAAATCGTATATAACACAAGGTCTTGTGTAAGCGACTGGCAAAGAAAGTGCCTGAATGCGACCCACACCCTTTGGAATCGATCGCTGGGATCGTTTGCTTCGCATTTGATTTGATTTCGCCATAAAATCAAACAAATTAGCCGATTACATACTTGTTTTTTCTTTATAGAATTGTTTAGCTTTAATTACAATGCATTATTGTCACTAGTTTGTGTTGTTGTTGTTGTTGTTGTTAATGTTGTTATGGTTGATGTTGTTGTTGTTGTTGTTGCTACTGCGGCACTTCATTGATTTCCAAACGAGAATTTTGCGCGCGCATTTCACGGCTACACTGTGCTACATGGCTCGGTTTAAAAGATTGATACGTGCTTTTGAAAATTTCAATTATAAATATAAATAAATAATAAGATAACAGTTTTATGAGCTATACATGATAAATTGATATGATAAATTATCAATACTATACTAATATTTAAAATATTTGTTAAATTCTATATCGTTTTATAGCGTTTAAGCTTTGCTTACATTTTTTTGAAATTTTGTTACATTAATAATTAATTATTTTTAATTTAAATACCACCCACACATTTATTTAAATGCATTTAGCTGCATGTGTATCTATTGATTTGTACCGCGCTGTCAATTTGCTGACTAAGTCACAAACTCATTGAACTCATGACGAATATAATATAGAGAATTCTTTGCAAGTATATATACTATATAAACACTTTACTATAGGGCATGTCATGTAAACTGTCGCCGTTGTCTTTATAATTACTATCAAGCTCTCGCAAAATCTATCGCAAATACAACAAGAACAACAGCAACAAGAAGAACATAAAATACAATTATAAACGGGTGGGGTCACACACTTACACACACACACACACACACACACCCATAGAAATCCGACCCGATGCGTTGCTGCTGCGGGTTGGCGGGTTGGGCAGGTCAGGCCCATAAATGTTATATTCACGATGAGTTCATGTTCTTGTTGTTGTTGTTGTTGTTGTCGCTTATCTTTGGTGCAAATCGATGGCAATAGCCGAAAAGCCGTTTAGCAGACTATACAAATTGCCTTTTGTTATGACTACCAGCTACAAATGTTTCAATCCAAGCGCTTAACATGCTGTAGATACTGTATCTGTATCTGTGTCTGTGTCTGTATCTGTGTCTGTAGCTTGCTAATTGAAAATGAAAAATCCGCATAAAAAGCCAATGCCAAATTTGGTTAAAAGGTGAAAAGAATTATGCGACGTTTTTGAAATGTTTGTTTTCGGATTTCCGCCAAAGAAATTTTTGTTTTTAATTTAGATACATATAGTTTGAGTATAGACAGCGGAAATGCTCTGTAATTAAGTTGAAAATGTTGAGGGAAAAAAAAACGTTATGGGAGACTAAGCTTTGGTTTTTAGTCAAGAATTCGGCACAGCTGATTAGGGCTAGATATATATGTCTTTATATATAAAGCAGATCTTAAGCAAATCTGGCCTGGCGGAAGTTTTAGCTACCACCCAAGGAAATGCCATTGAGCCAACAGCCCACAGCAGCACAGCCCACCAGCCTCATCAAGAGATCTAGCTCGAGCTAGAGATCGGGCTCGAGATCGACGACGTCACAGTTGTCATTGCTCGCTTAGCCCACTGGCGCCGTGGCTCTATATAAGGCGGCCGTTCTGCCCGTGTCGTGTTTAATTTACTCAGCGCAAAAATCGCGTGCGGACGTTCAGAAAACGCGGCGAATCGTAACGTGAAACGGAAAACGTTTTTTCAATTTTCAAGCGCGTTTAGCCTTTAAATTCGCAACGCGTTGCTGCGTCCTGCCCAAAAAGCGAGGAAACCCTTAAGCAAACACACACAGAGTTGAGATGGCTTTGGTACCAGCTACGAACACAAACACCGACTGGGATTATTGGGATTATCGTCGTCGGCTGTGGCGCGATTGGGATCTGACCGCCGACTGGGATCTGCCCTATTGGAAGCGTTTGTCGCGGGTCGGCTCCGCGCCGGATCTTAGCCGCGTTGTGGTCGGCAAGGATGGCTTCGAGGCCAATGTGGATGTGCATCAGTTCAAGCCCTATGAGATTACGGTGAAGACCACCGGCGACACCGTCGTCGTCGAGGCCAAGCACGAGAAGCGACGCGATGGCGACAGCTTTGTGGGTCGCCACATCGTCAAGCGGTTTGTGCTGCCCCGTGGCTATTATCCCAACGATGTGAGATCGGAGCTCTCCTCGGATGGCATCCTGACCGTGCGCTGTCCGCCGTATCTGACCAACGAGCGGAGCGTTTATGTGCGTCAAGTGGGACCCTCGTACCTGAGCATTAAGAACTAACATCACATTAACACATCAGGTGGCATCAGGTGGAGCTGTTGTTTTGTTTTTGTTTGTTTTCTGTTGGCGGCACTGCCGAGAATTATGGCACACGAAACGAAATTTGTTTACAAATTAATTTAATTAATTTAAGATACATGTTCACAAGCGCTTAATCGCATAGAAAACAAATCTTATTGGACTTTTTTGTAATTAACCGAAACAATTTTTTAGTTAAATAAAATAAAAGTTTAATTTATTAAAATCAACAAAAGCATTTAAGTATTTTTAAATATATTTAAATCAAATATTAGACTCAAAATAGAAGCCTTTCAAAATGTCAACATAAATTGGCCTAAACGAGACTCGGTTAGCGGCTGCCCCAGACAAACGAGTCTTTTCTACACACATTTATATAAAAATATAATCTATCTAGAACGCCCTTGGGCAATTTCCGCAAATGCCAACTAAGGTAAAGTTTAATTGTAAATATAGCAATAAGCAACAATAACAAACGAGGCAGCCTGGAACACTAGAGCAGCACATAAACCTACACAGAGTGCTCCACATAGTCCCAAGAAAGCCCGGGCAAACATACGACGAAGCAGTCTACAGAGACATCTGACAGCTGACCATAATGGTCAATGAGTTACAATATATAAAGAAATTAAAAAAAAATAAATATAGCAAACCCCATCAGAAATAATTAAATAACAATGTTTGCAAAAAAAAAAAAAAGTCGCACGCCCACATTGCAACGACGCGACTTGTGCGCGGTTTTAAACGCGCGCAATCGCAAAATTGTGTTATGGCCGCTCGACTTTTGTAGCAGCTGTCTGTCAATGGGTCAGTCATTGACAATGCTTAGCCCGAAAACTGTTTGTTGTAGTTTAAACAATCAATTTGTCAATCACATCTTTATTGTCTATGCAGTCTATTAAATTTTGTGTTCTTAATACCCTGGGACAATGTTTATAAGCTGGGCTATTTAATTTGTTTTTTAAAAACTAAACTATAGTTTTTCACAAATGTTGTTAGCAATTTTTTTTCACTAGCAATTTTTTTTAAATTTCTCTCTATTTATCACTTGCCTTCCCTGGCTTGTTGCCAAAAAGTTAGCTCAATACTATGTTAACTCGTGAAAATCGCATAGAGAGGCGAATAAAATTTGTAGTCATAGCAAAAATGTTGCCTACTTTTAGGCGCATGTTTTTAAGATAAGCTTTTTAAACAGAATTAGTTTATTTCGATGTGAACTCATGAAAATCGCATAGAGAGGCGACATTTTATAGAGTTTAAAGTCACAGCAAAAGTGTTGCATACTTTTGGGCTGATATTATTAAGAGCTACTTTTTATGAAACTTAAAGAACCGACAGTCTTTAATAAAAAAGGTCTTGAGCTGTTGCTGTTTGTTTTTTCTGTGCGCGCTAAATTATGAACGTGCTTTATTAACGATAACTACAACTAATTAAAACATGCGAATGTATGTCTCTATATAACAATGACTGCCACAGTATTCCGTGGTGGTGGATGTTGATGGTGGACTGGTTGGTTCTGAATGCGGATGTGTGTGTGTGCTCAATGCCAGCTTATTGGTCGTCCTTCTGTGCTGGTGGATGTGTGCGAATGTATTCGAGGGCGCGCAGCACGTAGGCCGGAACTGGTGGCGGTGTGGGCAGATGATCACCAACGGGATGGTAGCCCTCCTCGTCGGCGGTGTAGCTCAGCGAGATCTGTTCGCCTTCGGGGGACACGTACGAAAGGGCGCCGCGCACGCCGGACGGATTGCCCGCCTCCTGCACCTGGATGCCATTGCTCGTCTCGTAGGCGTACTGATAGTTGCCCTCAGCATCGGATGCATCGTTCTGGAAGCTGCGAATCTGTGCGTCCTTATTGATGTTATCGGCGCATGCGCAACCGATCAGGGCAAGGCAGAGCACCTACAAAAAAATATCTTGAGTTAGCCAACGCTGTTTGCTGGGAATCTCTCCCTGGATGGGCACTTACATATTTGAACATCTTGGAGTTGAACTTGGATGGGTTTGAGTGTTTAAAGGCGGATGCTTCAACTGAAACTGATTGCTGTGATCAAAAATTTGGTGGCTTTTATATTGTGAAACGGACCTGGGGTTCAATGTGTGCAAACGGGTTTTAATGGTTTCCGATGGCATCTTGCGGCAATGGCAATTGGCAACTACATGCGCGAAGAGGGCAGCAATAATTGCCAAAAATCGTATTATCATAATCGAAACATTAACAGCAACAATGCGGTTAACTATAATCGAACAAAAATCGAGAGCCTTAAAATGCATGAGTCATTTGCCAGCAATTTATTTTCATGCTTTAATTTGGTGTCAGTTTTGCATTTGCTTCATGCAACCCTTTTTTTTTATTTTTCACGAAACCTTAAATTATTTGTGTATTTTTATGTGAACAGACAAACAGACAGACTTCCACATAAAATTCCAAAACCCGAAAAAAACACAAATAATATCTTAGCAACTTTCAACGGTTGTTACTGACGTTGCCGACGGCGCCCTGCTCCGAATTTTAGTTGTTGTTGTTCTTATTGTTGTTGTTGTTTTTGTAGTTGGAGTTCGAGATGGAGTTGGCAGGTGCGCGTGCCCCGCTTGGAAGCCGGCGCAAATTGTCTATCTTCACAAGCTGTTGAAATGTTTGGATGAGCAAGGTCGTCAAAATAAAACATTTGGATGCGCTACCTCAGACCCCCCCGGGGGGAACAGACAGCGAAATTGAAGATCATGTTGATCCATTATAAATTAGATGTGTGATTTTTGTTGCCCATTGAGCGGGAGTTTTTGTTATTTTCTTTTTCTTTTATAACTATTTGGGGAAGTTTAAGTTCATTGCATACAAAAAATAAAAAAATATTTTATAAATATATTTAGCTTATAATGCAAAAAAGTTTGTTTTGAATTGTGCTAATATTGTTTAATTAAGGAAATAATAAGGTAACTGAAAAATGCGTAATAAACATTTTTTAAAGACCATGAATTAAGTTTTCGTATATATGTTGGTATTTAAATTATTTCATTTAATAGTTATAATTTTTAAAATAATATTTGCTTGTCTGTCTAAAAAAAAAAACAATTTTTATAAAAAATTTAAAATTTTTGAAAACTAACTTACGCCTATGTTTGATAACTTAATTAAATTGTTTTTAGTTAACACAGATAACTTTGTGTTTTAAATTCAACAAGTTGTTTGGCTTGTCGACCAAATTAAAAAATATTTAAAGTATTTAAAACAAGAGGCAGATAAAAACTAATAATAATAAACGGTTTTATATGCATCGTATTTTTGAGATTTATAAAGAATAATATATTTTTTTTCGGCTGCCGATCGCATTAATTATAAGATTAATTATATTCTAGTTTAAGCGACATGAGTTATATATTTATATCGTATTTAGATTCGCTAATTTTGTGCATGAATATTCATTTTAGAATCAAAGGAATAAATAATATAATAAAGGGGAGTTCATAAAGTATTAAAGCTTACTTTTAGATATAACTATTCTTGACATATGGCCAAACAGGAAATTGAAAACATAAAAACCAAACATTTTTACAAATATTAAAGACAAACATCAAATATTTAAATCACATTGACTATCAAAAGTTATTGAACAGCCTACGCGATTTAGAGCAAAAATAAAAACAAATAAAGTATGCATTATCCATCATCTAGAGACACATTCAAATCTACGAAATTAGTTTGGCATTTTAGCAATTCAAATTCTTGCCAGATTTAGATCGCTGCTTCAGCAAGTTTGTGCTCTAAGTCTTTTACCTGTGCACGTGATAAAAACCGAAATCCGCTCTAATGGACCGATCTACAATAATGGCGATTTTATTGGCTGCGTGTAAAGTGCGAGGCCCGATTAAATTGGAAGACCCCATTCGACGCCACATTCAATTAATTTATTGTCATGCCACAAATTTGTATGCTAATGCGAAACTTGTTCGTATTTGGCTGAAGAATTCTTCTTTGCCTAATTAAATAATTAAACTGGTTTGGCCCAAAAAGCTGATCGAAATTGAAAGTGATGATAAATTGGTTTCAGTTATAGTTAGCTATTTTATTTTAAATCATAAGAGTTGCTCAATCTGACAACAAATGCAGCAGCTATTTAAAAAAACTACAACAAACTATTAAGTTCAGATCGGGGTAACTTTTGCCGCCATCCAAACCACTTTGAATGAGTTTGAACGCTTTTCGTAAAGCATTTTTCATGATGCTTATAATATATAAATATGCATATATATATATTATTTTTTTTTGTTTTGCCCCGAATTTTATTTGATATAATCGTTTTAGTTTTTTGCTCAAAATATGCACATACATATGTCGCTTTAAGCCTAGTGATATTTAGTACGACGCGTCGTCAACGCAGCTCATCGGCGGATTAGAAACGAAGGCGACGCCGGCAGCGACGCCGACAGCAGCGCCTACATATATTTCAGATTTGAGATGCGACGAGTATAAAATGGCTACGCCAGCCAAAGACAACCAAACAGTGTGATTTAGACAACTACAGCAAGATGTTCAAGCTTGTGAGTAGCGCAGACAACAACAATCAGTCCGTCTGACTGGACAAGGATACTAAACTAATCATTTAACTTGACAATTTTTAGACCCTCTGTCTGATCGCCGCTCTGCTGGTCTGCGTCCAGGCGGACAACATCAACAGGGACGCCCAGGTATTGAGCGAGCAGAACGATCCTGCCGATGCGGAGGGCAACTATGCCTACAAAATCGCCACCAGCAATGGCATCGAACAGCAGGAGGCCGGCAATGCCAACGGCATCAGCGGTGCCTTCCAGTTCGTTGCCGACGATGGCCAGACATACCAGGTCACCTACACCGCCGATGAGAACGGATTCCATCCCGTCGGAGCTCATTTGCCCACGCCGCCACCAATCCCGGAGCAAATCATTCGCTCGCTGGAATATATTGCAGCACATCCGCCACAGCAGCAAAACTAAGTTCAATATGCAGTTTTATTACTTCTAAAAAAAAATACATTAAACCAAAAGCTAAGTTTGAAGAACCAAAAAAACAAATTATTTTCATTGGGAAATAAACTGATAATGAAGCTATCATTAATTAAATTTATGTATATGTATCTTGTGCATATTAAATGCATAAGGTTTGAGCCACATTTAATGGACGATCATTAATCAAACGTTGCCATAACGAACTGGCACAGGAATTAGCCATATTGGTCGAGGTGAAAAATATAAAATATATATATATTTTAATGATACATCAGGCGGAAATTTATGCAGACAAATGTGGAAGCTGCAGGGCCAACAACTCCGACGCTTCGCACCATTATTTCTCTTATATTTATTTTATTATTTTTTTCCTCATTTATGTGGCATCTAAATGTACATACATATTTAATTTGTCATTTCAATGTAAATCCGACAGTTGACCGCCAAAAATGGTAAAAACCAGATGAGAAAACCAACAAAACACAATAAAATGCCAAGAAAGAGTCTAAACTGTGATGCAACAGCCAAAATGTGCTGGGGACCAAAACGGGTTTCGCGCGCGGTTATTAACACTTTCGCTGCGCCTGCGTATTCTTCTGGCCCAAAATGTAGGTCAACTGCCGGCTCTTCAGGCAGCACGCACGTAATACCCATATGGCCAATTAACCCATCAACATTTAACCAAACAAGGTAAAAGAATGCATAAAATACATTTTTAGAAAAGCTTAAGAGTTAAACAAATTGTATTATATTTATCTAATATTTAAGGTTAATAAAACTTTGCTAAAAAAATACTTAATTTTCTACAAATTCAGCAGCATAAATTGACAGTGCGGCCTCAAAGGGTTAAACACGTTCAAAGCAAGTATTTAAGTAACCAGTTCCTTGTTATCCTTCAAGACAGAAAACGAAGCGAACAACCTTTTGGTATTAATGTATTTATCGCAGAGGCACAGGCACAGGCAGAGCCAGACTTTTAACAATATAATCAACAATTAAGTATATAAAAATAAGAGATGTGACATCGATACACACAGAATCGTTTATGCAACAATAAATAAGCCGCATTGGACGCAGGTTTATACTGAAGTTTTTGCACTGTTGCCATGAGAGAGCTTTACAGCTTGCTCTCCGCAGCCTCCTTGGCCTTTTGACGCGCCGCGGCAGAGGCAGCTGGTCCGAAACGTTGTATAAAGTTGTTGACCGGACCAATAATAGCCTCCGGATTGTTCATGTGCAGATGGTGCGTGCCATTAGCCTCCAGGTACTCAAAGTTTGGCTTCTTCAACAGCACATCGAGTACCTCATCATAGTACTTTTTGTCCTCGAAATAGGACGACTGTAAGCCTTTGATAAACAGATAGGGGCACGTGATGCGCTGAGCCATTTCCACGCACAGCTCCTGGGAGCCAATTGCATAGTTGTAGAACTTTAAGCGGCGATCGCGGCAGAAGAAGTACTTATCCGGATACTTGCCGGACTTTTGGATGTTTCGCGCCAGCATATGTTTGCATAGCTCCTTATTGACCGAATGAAAGGTTCCAATATAGACGCGCTCGATCAGCTCGTCGTAGGTGTAACTGGGCGGCTCATTTTTGCTGCGATTGCGTTCATCCTCGCGCAGAAACTCATCCAAACGCGTCTCCATGGTGCGTATGACCGAGGGATAGGGACGCTGATGTGGTTTCAATGCATCAATGCCAATTATCATATCGACTTTGTCGGGAAACACGGCGGCAAAAACAAAACAGATAATGGAAGACATGGAATGGCCAACCAGTGACACCTTCTCCCATTTATACTGCTTCATGATAAGCCTTATCACATACAGATTATCCACCGAATTATAATAGCAGCCATCGGGCAGCCGCGAAGACAGTCCATGACCGGGTAAATCAACGGATAGAAAGGCCACATCCGGTGATAGCAAAGGCACCAACAAATCATAGGTGCCCGCATTATCTTGCCAGCCATGCAGTCCCAATATCGGCTGCACATTCTGTGGCCCATACCATTTGCCAGCTATGTGACCCCACGGCACCTTAATTGTGATCTCGGAAAACTGTAAGCAAATTGCACTCGTCAGTTAATTTTTTGTGATCTACGTTCCAAAGAGCAAAGTGCGCACTTACGGCTCGTGTTGGCGGCTCGCCAGTGAGGTCGCCAGCGTGTCGATAGCGCTGGTTGAGATTGAGATCCACATTGGCACCGCTGCTGCCTCCACTGAAATTGTCCTTAAATTCAAACTCCATGTTCCTCACTGCAATAGAGCGAAAATAGAAATGAGCCTCAATTCCAAAGGGTAGCCAAATCGAAGGTACTTGCAAACGCTTATCAGCGTTTGTGATTGGGTCGTCACGATTGCGATAAGCTTAATCTGGCTAAAGAGCGCAATGTTTACGTGAGAAACGTGCCACGAAACGTGCCACAAACAACAAAGAGCAGCACGAAATTCAATTATCCATGCCACACTCGATCGGGAGTATCGAAAACCAGCTCGAAGCAACTCCAAAGTTCAAGGTCAACATCTACTTGTTGCTCTTGATTTTATTTTCTTCGTTGGTAATTCACTACACACACTCACAGCTAATTACTTACACTTCCATCAATTGCGTAGTTGAACCTTGTGGCAGTATTACCTAGAAGTGGTTTCTACACTAGTTAGTTAAGTTTTATTAAATAATGCCGCGGCAAAACTAGAGAATAATAAACTAAACCAACAGCTGATTAGAGATTGAGCAAGAGACCAAATCTAGTGTTAGAGATGGACAGAAGTACTTAGCTAGCATTGCGCATTCTTAAAAAAACATAGTTCAAGTGCTGTTCAATACAGTAAACATGAGCAAAGCTAGTAGTAAAGAGCTAATAAAAGCATTTATCAGCACTTAAAGCTTCAAACTATTTTGCTCAAAAGTTATCGATGCTTTCCGAAGGCATCGATAGTTTTAAACGCTTGAGAGAGATACTTTGATTTCTGGCAACGTTTGTAACGTCTAAAATAAAGTTTCAATAAATAATATTATTATTACTTTAAAAAATCGTATAAAAAATCTAATTTTTCTGTTTAACTTATACAAACATTTTTAAATTAAACTTACACAAACATTTCGTATGAAAATTTGAATTGAAGGCACATGTATGGTATGCATATTTATTAGAGTATTCAAGTTGTGACGTTTAAGCTAAGATTTTCTGTTTATTATACTATAATTACTAAAGATGTAATCATATGTTTTATTTCATCACGGTGAACAATCGAGTAGGACGTTACAGTGCCGCTTAGATATTACTTAATAGCAAATTCATCAAAATAAACTCAAAATAAAAATGAAGGGACTACGAAGTCTGGGCATGCTGCGGCAGCTTGCAACGGGAACACAGCAGAGCCTTCGCCTGGCTCATGGTCAAAGTTCAGCCAATTCGCTGAAGACACTAACAAAGCATGTAGGTAACACTTTCACCATGACTGACATTTTAACCATGTCCACATTTTGCAGTACGATGAGGTCAGCATACCCGTTCCCTGGGGCCGCATAGCTGGCAAATGGTATGGACCGAAGCACGTGCGTCCCATTCTGGGCATGCACGGCTGGCAGGACAATGCTGGCACCTTTGATACTCTCGCACCGCTGCTGCCGCCACACCTGTCCTTTCTCAGCATTGATGCACCGGGACACGGCCTCTCCTCCTGGCTGCCGGCGGGCGTCATGTATCACTCCATAGACTACGTGCAGCTGGTGCTGCGCATAATGGAGGAGTACAATTGGGACAAGGTATCCATAATGGGCCACTCGATGAGCTCGATAAACGGATTCGTATTCGGCTCACTCTTCCCCGACAAACTGGACATGTTTATTGGCCTGGACGTGCTGAAGCCGCCCATACGTAGTCCCAAACATATTGTGAATGTGCTGGCAGATCGCCTGGAAAGTTCCCTAAAACTGGAACGTCGCCTGCGTGCTGGCGGCGAACCGCCAGCCTACGAATGGGATCAACTGGTGGAGCGTCTGCATCAAGGCTCTGACAAGTCCGTAGATGTGGACGCATGCAAATACCTGCTGCAGCGCAACTGCAAACCCTCCACACACGAACCCCACAAGTATTACTTCTCGCGCGACAATCGCCTCAAGAATTCGCAGTTCTACACGTTCTCCATTGATATTATCCTGGAAATGGCCAAGCGCATAAAGGCGCCGCATCTGTTTATCAAAGCACTACAGGCGCCCTACTATGAGGACAAGAAATACTACGACGCGACGATGGAGGTGCTGCGACAGAATCCGTTGTTTGAATATCACGAAGTAGAGGGATCGCATCATGTGCATCTCAATGAGCCCGAGAAAGTGGCGCACATCATTAATGCCTTCATAAACAAGTATAGGCCCTTGTGAGAAGATGTAGATGGGAACGAGCCCTTGTACATATAGCTAGATATTATCTAATAAACAATATAGATATTATTTGCAACGACTTGTGCTATGATATACTAGACGAATTTAGATCATAAGTAACGTTATAATAAAAATACAATTTTCTGCTTCTATTTAATTTAATTACCGTTGATACTGGCAATAACATTAGAGTTAGAGTAAATTACAAACTTGAAAATGTTTTGAGTAGTTCTTTTTTTTGTTTGTTTTTGTTCTTTTATCATTTATGGAATTAGAGCCGCAACTAAAACTAGCCAATAAATACTACGCACATGGCTATAAAATATGTTTAAAAACTAGACAGACATCAATATTGATTTTTGCCTAGTCCCTCTTTGTGCGTTGTTTATTAAATATTATTTGTATAATTGAATATTTGTATAATTAAAAAAATGTACAGAACAATTTAAAAGGAATTGTAAGCCATGTGGAAATCTGTGCTGAATCTATGAACGCCGCTTTACGTTGGAGTTAATCCGATGTGCACTGCACAATTGGGCGCACATAGAATCAACATTTGTCCAACAATTAAACTTAAAGTTAAACATTTAAAAATAAATTATGCAGGCGTAGATTATTATAAGCTATAATCTATCCTCATCGGCTTAGATGTTATATCTTTTTTTTTGTGTGTTTGCTTCAATTCAGTCAGCGCTAAAACAATATAATTTATACAATTTTGGGTTACGAATAAAAAAAAACATTTATGAAAAAATTTAATAATATTGGTGCTGCTGCTGATTTGTAACATCCTTAGAATAATATATGTATATATATACTTGTATATAATATGGTAAGTTTTTGTATAATGTAAATGTGTATAATCAAGCGTAATAGCAATTGCTTCAGTTTCGCATGGATTTGTTGCGTATATGAGTGTGTTTTGGTTTCTATCAGATTCAAGTTGTTATAGAAAAATATACATATATGTTAAATAAATATATATATGGTGTTATATACTCTGCTAAACTACAAGACATACAACTATATGCACTGACAGGCGTTGTCCAGCCGCAACAGTTGATCAGTTCACCAAAAAAGAAAGTCAACTCTTGTGGCTGCCCAACAGCTGGAGGTGCTCTTTAAACATTGTAATAAAACAACAAACTAGTTTCTAGGCTATAAATAAATACAATAAATAAGTTATATCTTAAAAGAAAAATGCTTTGCAACATTTAGCATGGGTTTTTCTTTTGTTTTGTTTGTAAAACTATTTACAATTGAATTTGGAGCGAGCCAAAACGGCCTAAGCCATCGGCGACGAATCGCCTTTCATGTCGCGCTCACGAAAAAATCCTCGCTCCGTTTTGCACTCGCGAATGGTGACCGTCTCCAGGTTGACGGTGACATCGGTGATTACCACACGATTCGATATGTTGCACTTGGCGGGCAACCAAAAGCGCGGCGGCAACGCACGTGGCGATAGCGGGGTTAACGGCTGCTTTTGGCTCAACGCCAGGGCGCCACTCAGTTTTGGTATGTTATTGTTCTCCGATGGGGGCGCCGCAGTCGCTGACGACTCATCCTCTTCCTCCTCGTTATAGGCTGTTGCAGATGATTCACCTGCCTCCGGCTCGGCGCTCAGTGGCGTACCCGGCAAATCTGTCTTGTTTGGCTGCGTGCCCGATTCCCCGGCACTTTGTTGTTCCTGTGCCGATTGCTGCGGCTTGGGTGTCGGTCCATCGGGTGAGGTTTTAATGGTAACGCCAATTTTGCCCGATTCTTTGAGAACCTCAGCCTTACGCTTAGTGCCCATAAGTGGTTGATCCTCTGAACTGGATGAATTGGTGTCCGCTTCCGGCACAAAGGAGTTCTCATTGTGCGTCGAGCTGCTGTTTGAAGAGGAGCTGTGATCCATGCGCAGTCGCTTCGATTCATGGTGGTGATGATGATGATGAGTTAGCGGCGATTCGGAGCGTCGATTACTAACACGTTCGGACTTGATACTTTGGTTGCTATTATGCTGTTGCTGCTGCTGATGATGGTGGTGATGGTGATGGTGATGATGGTGCTTCTTATCCTTATCCTTCTTATCAACGCCATCGCTGGTTGCGGCAGTGGTCGATGTGGTTGCCTGATTGGTGTCAGGCACATCATCGCCGGTGAATGTGTACTCATCCTCCTCGGATTCTGGCTCTGGATCGGGTTCCTTCTCCTTCTTTTTGAGTGCTGCGCCGCGCTTCGAAGGTGTGCCGGAGGATTTATTGCTCTGCTCGTAGATGTCGATTAGGCGACGATCCAAAATGTTCACCTCCGGCTCCCAGGTGTTGTATCGTTGGTTCCAGCCCTTCCACTTGACACGATACTCCACAACACCCTGGAATATGGAAATTTGTTTGAGTTGTTTTGTTTTTTCAGTATTTCATCAATTAAAAACCATCACAAATATGCGCTTGTTAAATGAAATATCTAGTTACATTTTGGGCTTGTGTTTCTTAATTACAGAGTTTCTGTTGTGACCTGTTTGACAAGCGCCCAGTTTTCTACAGGATCTTTCATTCATTCATTAAGAGACGACATTTGGCGCGTTCCAAACACACACACGTACTAATTGATTTTTCATCGATGCCGAAACGTAGCGCAGCAAAAACAAAAACAAGACACACACTACACACACACACACACACAGGCGCAACGCAAATGGTGGTTGCTGCTGCTGCAGCACGAGACGATTAGCGCAGCTGCCAGCAGATGGACGACGCGAGTCTCCGCTCGAAATTTCGAAGGACATGTGACCTTGTAGTTATGTGTTCTGCGCACATTTCCATCTTGCATGCGTTCCAGTTGCATTTATTTGTTTATTTTCTAGAACGTACCTTTCTAACGCGCTTCTGGATGATTTTTTCGGCAGCGTAGACGCGATCGTCCGAGCTGCCCATTGTGTTGCCGTCCACTTTACCAATTTTGAGGCTTTTGCGGTTCCTCGGTTAAAATAGTTGTTGAAAACACTTGATTGGCTTTGTAGTGAGCGTTTTAGTTGCTCAACAAATATTAATTTGCATTATTTTTCAACGCAAAACAGTTTAAAAACAAATTGCGACTGACATTTACAATGATTGCAAACAATGTGACCGCACTATTCGAGGTGAAAAAATCTTTCAGTAGCGGTCGTGCAATCAGCAGGCCACCACAACATATCGGTCACTTAAGAGTGATGTGTAGCTGTTCGTGTGGATGGTGTGGATTGTAAGGTGTGACCGTGCTGCAAAAAGTAAATAATCCATAAGTCCGGTGCAGCAGTGATTGGAAGCAGTTCAGCTTTAAAATATTGATGGAGCTCGGTGCCACTGTTTCGAGTGCGAGCAAAATAACTCAAATTTGCATCGTTCGTGTGCGTGAATGTGTGTCCGTGCAAAATGATTTTTATACAAATAAATTGATAACAATGTGATAACGCCAATTTCGAAAGAGCAACGCACACAGAATACAGTAAATACAGTAATAAATCGCAGTACCTTGTGCAAAAATCGTATTAAAACGGAAGAAATCGAAAATGTGAAACAGGCCGCTACGACACTCACACATACGCACACACATTGACAGACGCACGCACACAATGACCCAAAAAGGATGTCAAACTGCGGCAGCCCATAGTAAATACGTTGTTGTTGTTGTTGTTGTTGCTGCTGTTGTTGCTGCTGTTGCCCTTGTCAATTGGGTCGATGAATGGCACTAGCTGCGGCGCTCTGGCGCAGGATGCTATTGCCGTTATTGCGTTTGACAGATAACAAAGGGAAATGAAGACGTCAGCATCGGATGAAGTAAAATGGAATGCGGATCTGCGGCCGGGGACACAGCGCGTCTGCCTAATTAGTGGGGCGCAGGCGACAGCGTCAACGCCAACGCCAACGCCAATGACGATATATATTTATTAATGCCTGTGATAGTGAAATACCAACAACACCAAAAAACGACATAATTCTAATAAATACAAAAAAAAAACGCCAAGAATAAAACGCAATATTTTCGCTAAAGCAAATTATAAATGATGGAATAAGAGACAACATCAACAAATAAACAATTTAACAAAAAGCTTTAACCAAAACACCAAGCAGAGTGCAACCTGCAAAGCTGCAACAAAAAAAAAAAAAACAAAAAAAAAAACAAAAAATTAATGAATTAGATTTATCAAACGTAATTAACTTAGTGGAAACAGCACCAATTAGCGCATAACCCATAGATGAACTAGTCAATATGTTAAGCTAGTTAAAATTTATATTTAACAATTAATTAGTGGCTTTAAATAAAACACCAAGCAACCAAAGAACACCAAAAAAACTAAAATCAAAGTTCAATTGAAAAGAAACTAACGAATATACGTTTAGGGAATTCCATTATAAATAAGCTTAGGCCAAGCTACTTATTAAGTTTAGAGCAAATATACATACATACATATATATATACATATATAAAAATAATAAAGAGCAGACCGCCCGTTTGGCGTAGCCCCCGCAAAAAAAAGCACAAAAATCAAAATTCATTCAGAAAACGTGCAATAAACCGGACTGCCAAACGTCGCTAAATGTCAAAGTCATAAAAAGAGAGCGAGAGAGAGAGAGAAATCGAGAGAGAGCGTTTGCGCCTAAAAGCTCACCACATTTAGTTGAGGCTCAGCACAAAAGCTCAGCTTTGCTTTTGCGCAGCCAAGACACAAACCGAAAAAATGGCAACAACAACAACAACAACAACGCATCACGATGATGCGAGCAGCATGAGCGACGATGTTTTCGAGGACGCGGAAACGACCAAGGCACGCATCGAGGAGCTGCGTCGTCGCCCCTTTGGCGATGGCTGCTACAATCCACCCGCAGCGCCCGTTTCACAACAACAACAACAACAACCACAACACCAACAACCACAACAGCAGCAACAGCAACAGCATCAGCACCATCATCACCATCACCCGAATATCAATCACAACAACAGCAGCAGTCAGCAGAGCCTCACGAGCAGTCATCATTATCATGACGATGCCATCATGGCGCCCGTACAGCGCTCCGCCACCGGCTATCCGGGCTATCGTCCCTCCCGCGAGGCGCTGCAGCTGTACGCATATGGCGATGCGGATTACGAGGATTACGATGATGGCTGGCGTTCGTATCGGTACGATGAGGTGGACATGCATCAGGCACCGCCGCCGGCACATCTGCAGCCCTTCGACGATACCATCAACCATAAGACGATCCTGTTGGGCGATTCCGGCGTGGGCAAAACCTCATTTCTGGTCAAATACAATACGGGCGAATTTCGTTTGGGCTCCTTCTCCGCCACGGTTGGCATTGCACTAACGGTAAGTTAATAGCGAGAGAGAGCGAGCTAGCGAGAAAGAGAGAGAGAGAGAGAGAGTGAATGACATTTAAGAAGCGTGGCAACTCTGTCTGAGACTGCAACCCCCGCTTGATTTCCGTGCATGTTTGCGGGCCCCGGCTAAGTGCACGTTTCGTGTTGACTTTCAAACACATAAGCATAATCCCGTTTTGTGGCGCTTTGCTGTGCGTAACTGTAATTGAGCAGCAGCCGCAAGCCGCCCACTTAAATAGGCAACATATTGCTGGGTGCTCTGGCCCGATTTCGTGTGTACTTTATGCAATCTATTTTTATCGCGCACAAATCTCCCCAGCGTATACGCATTGATTTTGTTTCAGCGATGCCATAAAAATAAAACCCGTAACCGCAGCGCGTTTAGCCTGTGGGTGGCTGGGTGGAATTGGGTGGTTGTGTGGGGTTAACTGTACGCACATCATAATATTTATGACACTTCAGGCAACACTGCTGTCCAAAAAAATTGGTTAATATTGATTGATTATCGATTGACATATACAAGGTTAGCGTTTTAAGTTGATTTTAATTATTTTAAAATATTTCATTGATTTTAATTTCAACATAATAGCAGCAAATTTTAAGGAAAGCTAAAAAATATATATATTTTTATTATGTGAAAAGATGAGAAAATTCAGTTAAATTTATATAATATATATATATTTATATAGAGTTTTACAAACGAAAACTGGGGAAAAAAAATCCATTCGTGTTTTTTTTCTGCTCTGGAAAATTAATTTAACGAAGTGGAAATCAATTTTACGTAGAATTCTATTTATACTATTTCATAAACTGTTTCATGGAATTGAGTGAATTTACACAAAAGCTGGCAAGTCTAAAAAATGCATAATTCTTTGCTGCTATCTAATTAAATATATATTAAATGCAAGGCAGTAAACTTTTTTTTTTTAATTATTTGTTTCAATATTGGAAAGTAAACGAGAAATCGAACTAAGTAGGACACATATTTCGTGTGCCCTGCATTCGCAACCTGTTGCCGGCTTTCACTTTCACAGCGAGGCAGCAGGCAGCGCACGAAGTGTGGCAGCCACCGATGGCCGTCAAGGCAATGAAGTTCAAGTGCAACAGTTATATTTTGCTATGGCCGCCCGACCGACAGCCAACCTGGTCCACATTTCGCTGCGTATTGGCTCACACACACTCGGTGCTGCGTCCCTTGGGACGCGTGCTCGACATTGGCTGCTGCGAATTTCTAGGCCAGGGCAAAGCCAAAAGCCGAAGTTGCACGAACTTGACTCGGCCATGGACTGAAGGACTCTGCGCTGGATGCTGCGGCTGCTGCTGCCAATGCTCCTGGCTGCGTGCTCAGTTTAGTTTTGTGCGCTGCTCCTGGCGCTTCGATTGGATTCGGACGCGCATTTCACAAATAAATCTCCATTCAAGTTTTCTGTTCTGTTCTGTGCACAGTTTGAAATAAGAGTTTCGTTTGAAAAATGTAAAGTGAATGCAAACTGATTTGAACTTCTTTGACAAATTGTTTTGCCTGACAGACAAAGACACACTCACACACGGACACACACACACACAAAGGCAGCTCATTGAGCACTGCAAATTTTCATTGCATACTTTTGAGCGCGCCGCTTTACACGTAAAAACTTTTGTGCACTTGCAACATTTTTTCAGCTATTTTTGGTGACTTCTCTTTGGTGTGAGTGGAGTCAGTGTGTGTGTGTGTGTAGGAGCCCAGTACCTGTGCAAGCTAGTTATTTGTGTGTGTGGGTATGTGTGTGTCTGTCTGTTTTGCTGTCTGGCTAAATCGAGAAGGTTATTTGCGCGTTTAAAAATAAATGAAAACAATTTATGAGAAGCATTAAAACAAAATTGATTTTTGTGTGTGTGTGTTAAAGGTTTTTGTGAATTAATTTTGTATGGCTTTTTGAAAATTATATTCGGATGTTTGAAATATTTAACGTGCTAATATTTTAGCGTTGAGCTCTGCAAGCTAATTTTATAAATTTGCGTTTTGACCAGCTCACATTAATTTGAAATTAATAATAATGTCAATTTGCATATAAATAATACATAGATATATATGTAACACACATTGGAGAGTTGAATATTTGTAAATTTTTTAAAATAAATAATTTTTACATTTATTTTATTCTGTTTCATATATTTAGAATTAAAGTAGTTCTGTAGATTTTAATGTTGTTTTTTTCTTTGAATATATTACATATTATTATATTGAAGATTCTAGTTCGTTTATAATCATATAGTACGCAGTTTGAAAATGTCTTGCATTTGTTATAATAAAGCAGAGCTTTTACACCATTGTCCTTTAGATTTGCAATTCTCAGTATTTGCTGTTGTTTTCATAGATTGGCATTCCTTTTCAATGCTGTTGTTGTTATGCCTGGACGCATTTATCTTACTCAAATGCGCATTAATTAAACGAATGCGCATATCAGCATCAGTTGAAGTGTTCAACGGCCGAAGGTCAAGTTGTAGTGCATCTATTTTGTGGCTACACCTATTGTGCTCCGACTCTAAAGGACTCTTTGAGTAGCTCAAGTTCAAGGCTAGGCTAAATTAAAACACACTTTTGAACAACATTTCAAGTATTGGCCAGAGGAGAGCAAGCCCGAAGGAGGTGGGGATTAGCCCGAAGTTTGCCTGAGTCAGGCGGGCATTGCAAAATTTTCCCAATGGATGTTTCATGGAAATGCAATTTAAGCCGATTACTGGCACAAGTTTAGCTGGGGTTTGTCGGCCGCTTCTGTGCTGTTCTGGGACTGTCGTTATCCTGCTGCTGCCGTTGCTGCTGCTGTTGCTGCAACGAGCCTGTCGAGTGGCTTTCATCACAAATGACATAAAAACATTTTACGGCAGCCGCACATCAATGTGAAGCTGTCGATTGCCTTGGTCAGCATCGGCTCGCCCGTTTCCTGTTAAAATCATCAGAGACGCCCACACACGCACACGCACACAAACACACACATACACACACTTACATTGTATTTGTGTTCACCATTTCCTTAAAGCTGGTCATGCAATCAGGAAGCCATTGTCTGTTAGCTGCGCCTGTTGTCTACGCATTTTGCCTTCATTTTAGCTGCATGATTGAGCGCATGATTGAATGTGTCTACGTAACTCCAAACTGTGTCCTTATAAAGGTACCTTTCACATACATACATACATATATATGATGGTATGTACGTAGGTTGAACCAGACCCTTAGCTGTGTAGGCGTTCCAAATGTGCCCAATCGGCCGTGATCGGAGGGTCCATTTATTTTTGTTCTCTGCATTGATGTAATTACCGTCGAGCAACGTTTCCCAGCTGCCATTTGATTCATTCGAGCATCTCGCAACCGCCAATGTTATTCAATTCATCAGGATAAATTGTACTTGTTTTTCAGTTTTTCCGTTGAAAACGTTGCGACAGCAACCCAATTAAAAACTTTTGTTATCAGCTAGCAGATTGCCAATGTAAAGTTGATTACATATTTAATTTTATGGAGAAACTAATATGGGTAGAGTGGAAAAGATTGTCAGGTTATGTAAAGGTCCGTCCCCTTTTTATTTAAAGGCTACGCATCAAGTTTCAAGTGGAAAACAACAAAAATTAAAATGAAATTTTATTTAAAAGTAATTTGGAAAAATATGTGCATATAAATGAAGTTATTTTAAGTAACATTCATATCAAGTTTATTTCATGAGAACATTTTAATTAGTTGATACCCTGGAGCTTGGATTCTCTGAATTCTTGAAAGGCTTCTTCAAATATGCGCTCTAATTGGGAAATGTATACTTTCTGTTTTTAATAAGTGTCCTTTTCGACTACAAGTGATATCAGTTTACAGATTAGCCCTGGCAACAATTTTCTCTCTAGCCTCTTCACATGTACTTTTATACGTTGGCCAAGTTAAGCAAATCACATAACGAATACTTTGGGTCTTTAGGTGTAATCAAGTCTATGCACGTGCGAACAGGCAGTTGAACTCCGTTTAAGGAGCAACAGTCGGGCAGTTAGATTTAACTTCCAAACAATTACCCAGACAGTGGCGCCCAGACAGGACGAACAAAAAAGTTTCGCTTGGTTGCTGCTACATGTATATATAAATAAAATGTTTTTAATGTGAACGCTTAAGACATTGAAACGAGGCGATTGAGAGGTAAAATAGTAGGGTACTCAGACGTGCCACGGTCAGGCAATTTAGCCCGCCTGTCTGTTACAACAAACAAGTCTTAAATACGCTTTGTCTTCAAAGCTTACCAAAGAGTTGGCCGTGCAAATTGTGAAACATACTATATTATGCATTCACTATTTCAACTTGTTTTCACCGCAAATCAAAAGTAAAAAATATGCGTCGGAAATATTGCATATGCAAAGCAGCTTTGATTGCCAACTGAACTCACTGCCAAAATGGATTTCAACAAATTGAATGTGAAAATACTTTTGTATATTTTCTTAAATTTACAACACACAGCGCAATACTCGTTCACAGTGCAATAACAACCAAAACGTATAACCTAGTTTTAATTCCAAACACAAAAAAATTCTAAACATTTTATTTTCAAAAATTCACATATTTTAACTGTATAATCTATAGGATAAATCATGACAAAACTCCCATCAAACATGAAAACCGGTAAAGTTTTGACAGAGGTGTGGTTAATTTTTACAAAGTTATGAATCTTTGTCAAAATTTTTATAAGTTTTGGCATGAATTTTGATTAAAAATTTGACCCCTCAAAAACAGCTTTAATGTTGCTTTTTCCACTAATTATGACAAATACAATCGATTAAAAATAAAAATTCGCAATTTTAAATTTTGAAAAAAATTTTTTGAAAAAAATTTTTTGAAAATGAATAAGGGTCCCCCCTTGTGATTTTTGTCAAAAATTTCAAAAAAATTTAATTTTTTAAAATGCATATATTTTAAATGCAGAATCAAACTATAGGCCAAATGATGAAAAAAATGCCATCAAACGTGAAAATCGGTTCAGTTTTGGCAAAGTTATGGTAGTTTGATGTATGGGAGCTATGGGTCCGAGAGCTTTACATGTCAAAATTTTTGTAAGTTTTGGCATGATTTTTGACCAAAAATTTGACTTTCCCAGAATCGGCTTTAATGTTGTTTTTTACACTAATTATGACAATTGCAATCGATTAAACATAGAAATTCACAATTTAAAATTCTGAAAAAAAAAATTTTTGAAAATGAACAAGGGTCCCCCCTTGTAATTTTTGTCAAAAAATCAAAAAAATTTAATTTTTGAAAATGCATATATTTTAAATGCAGAATCAAACTATAGGCCAAATCATGAAAAAAAAATGCCATCAAACG
>SCDY01001708.1:0-26603 GCA_004143825.1 Drosophila micromelanica
GTATCCACAACGGGTTTTGGGGCTGCCACTGGCTGTGGCACTGGTGCAGGAGTATCCACAACGGGTTTTGGGGCTGCCATTGGCTGTGGCACTGGTGCAGGAGTATCCACAACGGGTTTTGGGGCTGCCACTGGCTGTGGCTCCGGTACAGGTGTCTCCAAAACGGATGCTGGGGCTACCACTGGCTGTGGCACTTGTACAGGTGTCTCCACAACGGATGCTGAGGTTGCCTCTGGCTCTACCACGGGTACTGTGGTGACCACAGCTGGTGGTGGGGCTACCACTGCCTGTGGCACCGGTGCTGGAGTATCCACAATGGGTGTTGGTGTTGGTGTTGGAGTCACCACAGCAGGTGTCGCCACTGACTGTGCTACTGTAACTGGAGTCTCTACGACGGTCACTGCGGCCGTTTCTGGGGCTTCCGCGATGGGAACTGGACTTGTTACAGGGGAAGCCACTGGCGGATTTGCAATAGAAACTGATGCAACAATCGGTGTCTCAACTGACGGCGAGACTTTCATTTCGGCTGATGGTTGTGCCATTCTCTTAAGTTGCTTTTAGCTTTTCCTCACTTCAAAGTAGAGTCAAATAAATGTTATTTAGAAAAAGGAATTAGATATTAAGGCCCAAATAGCTGCAAGCGAGGGAAATAAAGAAGACATGATAAGACGCTTAGCCTTGGCCTTCAAAAAGTTCATTGGCACGCGAAAAGGTCAAAATTAGAAGTGATGTAAACAAACTGTAAAGTGGAAAGGCAAAAGAGTAAAATTACAAAGCACACGTGAAATTTCTAACGAACTTGTCATTTACACCATTTCAATCGATATATTGAAATGGATTTAATTTTACATTGGCGCCACTTGGGCGAGGGTCGCGAAAAAATGCTTAAAAGAGCACAAAACAATTAGAAAATCTAGAACATACATATTCTACATAAAATATTTATTCTAAACATTGATGCTGACTGTTTGAATGCTTAATAAAGTATTGAAACCTTTTTTTTATTAAAACGCCTTACGTAATCTGATATTATTTTACTCAGCAGTAAGCTTTAGCTTATTTTATTTATATCATTTATAAAGCTGAGTTTTTATTTGTTATTTTTAATTTTAATTTCTTGTTGATTAATTGTATATATTATTATTATTTAATAATTTAATAATAATATTTGCTGTATTTGTTATTGTTTTATTTTTTATACCGTCGAACCGGACGATTGGAAGAGACACGTTTAACTGGACTATTTGCAGCATTTTTCAATTTTTCAATACCTCTTATCGTTAGTTTTCCTTCGTTAAGAAGCCCCTCAAATGCCCATTGAGAACTCAAAACTAAACGAATGTTTTTAAATGCTCGGAAAGGCCTTGAATTGTTTGATTATTTTACGTGCATTATGCGGCTTAGGTGTAACCACTGAAAATTTTTAAAGTCAACAGGTTTTAGTGCCTTTTGTGAAATTAAGATATATATATATATATATTATATTTATTTTCTTAAGCTTGCATATCTCCTAAAATACCTGTTAGTCAACACACATAATTGGTTATTTATTCAACGCTGATTACTTTAGATGTCAATAAATTGTAATGCCCCCCCAAACCCTCACCACTCGAGATATTTGGCTGATGGCATTCAATGTCTGACACATTGACAAACTGTTAGCATGCAGCAGTCGCTCAATCGGAACACATTAGCTCGAAAAAATGTAATCGCAGAGAACTAAGAAATAAATCTTTCAATTTTTCAAATGAATAAAGGGAAAGAAATGCAGCCAAATGTGAAGCAATTCTCGGTTGCAAGTCTACCACGCCCATCACCGCCAGCGCCCACGCTCTGTCTGCCGCAAATGCAGCAGCCAGTTTCAATAGAGTTGCACATGTCAAGACATCAGCAGTGGGAGGTTGGAGGCGTGGTGCTTGGCTTAATGTGATCTGCGTACAATTTGCAGCCGTCGTTTAAATCCCAGCACACTGGAGACTTGAGACTCTAGCAAATAGTTTTTCAATATGGCCGAGCCAAGGAATCGCGATAAAGCGTACAAAATGAAATAGCGTATAAATAAGGAAGGAATAAAGATTTCATCCGCACAAATGCAGAATGCTTATATGGAAATCATTCGTATCCGCACCCCCACCACAAACCTCAGGCAAACACAATCCGTTGGAGACAGGAGTTGCTTGGCGATTGAATTGGCAGTTCAATTTCACGTATTATTGACATTTAAGAGCAGGCATTGAATATTGAATATAAACTGAAACCCGCTCTCAGCTAGACAGCTGAAGCTATTGGCTGCCTATTATTTCATACGATAAATCAATCGAGTGATGTGTGAAAAGAAGAAAAGATAATCAAAGAAAACCTGGAATGAACCATTAAATAGCTTTAACAAAAGTGCTACAAAAAATAAAAAATTAATAAAATGTAAAATATATAAAAAAAAATGTAAAAATGTAATGTAAATGTATACCTTTAGAGATATGAGAAATAAAATTAAAATATTTATTAAGTAAAAGTGTCGTTAAAAAATACAAAACACACATAAACTTAATTGGTATCATTTGACACGCACCGCAGGCAAATACAAATACAAATCAGAATTCGAATCCGTAACTGAATCCGACCGTAGTATTCGAACCTGGTACAACGATCTGTGAACGCTTCCGGGCGCATTTTGCTAAATTGCAAATATTTTCCAATTCGCATGCATCAGCAGCACGAAATGCAAACAATTTTGTCCAGCACCACAATGGGCAATAATAAAAAAAACTAGCAAAAAATTGTGAACGAAAAGAGCACACGACTATCAGATACCGCGTATACTTTTTATCTTTATAAAAAAATTCTTGTAAAATACACTTATTCTGGCATGCCAAAAGCTCTGTTCAATTGTAATCTTTCATCTTCTTATGTTTGATAAGGTCTAAATAGATTTTATAGGCTGGCACGACTTTATAATACCCTGCCAGCTCATTTGCACAGTTGCTGGGTATTTAAAACCCAGCCCATTGAAATGGTAACAAAAAATGGCCTACCGATTTTCCTCTGCTGTTGCTGCAATTTTGGCATACTGCAACTGCACTTGCAGCGGCAACAGTGGTGCAATTTATTCTCGGTTTGATTGGTTTTCTTTTTTTTACCCCGTGCTTAATTGCACTTGCCAAGGGTGCAGACAGGGCTCGGGGTTGGGTTGGGGTCTTTTGACCAATGATGAAGCACAGTTGAAAGGTTGCGCTCATCAGGGGGCTTTAATAAATTATCCAAATTAACACGCATCAGTCTGACTGTCTGGCCGTCAACTTTTGTGGGTCAGTTTGTGGGTTGGGGGGCGTGGCTTTGGTCCCCGCGTGTTAATGGATGCTGCATGCCAACAGTTTGCGGTTAGCAAAAGTCAACAAAAAAGAAAAAATAACTTCACACGCTGCTAAAAAGTAACCCATTTCAGCAAATAAACGCACACACACACACTCACCTTTCTGCCACCTTGCCACATATTGTATACAGAAAAAAGGTAAATTTACTGCATATTTCACACATTTTTATTTGCATTCACGTCCCAGATGGTCAGAGGTCGAGGAGTAAAGGCGGAAGGGCGCGGCATGCGCATTCACAGCTTTTGACATTTGACAACATGATTGTTTTTAAAGTCAGTGATAAATTATGCAGTACACAAAAATACACTCAACAACCACACGCCCACACACGTAGCTCAAATAACAACAATGGACCACAACATAAAAGCGGAACAAAGAGGGAAATGTGATGTAAACTTTAAAAAAAAAATTATAGTTTCATAAATAAAATGATTTTTTATATGAAAATTGAGATCAAAAAATAAAGAGAGTGGTATACAGCAAACGATACGATTCTCACAAAGTTATGGAAGTTTACAATAGTATTTTGGTATTCGTAGTAGTATTCGTACAATACACAAATCGCAATTTTAGTCAAATTTGCCATGAAGTCAAATATATTAGACAACCTAAGATAACTTGTAATATTAAGTTCCATATTTATTTTGAAATTTATAAAAAGTCTGAAATTTTATGTCTCAAAACTTTTAAGAATACATTAGTTTGATATAAAAACGTTGAAAATATATAAGCAGTAAATGTCTCTTAGGAAATAAAAATATCGAAGAGATGAAAATAAGTAAAAATTCATACGAACTTGCTAAATTGAAATTGTAATTCATTAAGTTGTTACAGTTAAAAATAATTACGCATTAAATAAACAATATTTATAACGTAACTGCAACTAATGAAGCTAGTTAAATGTTCATAAACTAATTAAGATCTCATTCAAGTTGAACAACAGAATTTGTTGTTATTGTTTTTCGCATTCCCTTTGCCTGCTTGCTGCAGCTGCTTGTGGTAAATTAACTTGAATGCCGCAATGTATTTAACGCAGCTCAACCCGAGGAAAAATAATAAAAATAAAAAAAAAAATGGATAGAAAAAGCTGGCAAAGGGTTAAAAGATGGAGCAAAGCAAACAAATCTTAGAGAAAAAGGAGAAAATGAAGACGGGAGGGGCTAAGTGGAGGGAGGAGCGAATCTTCCACTCGTCCCCTTTGGAACTGGCAACTGGGCAATTCGCGTAACTTTTATCATTAGTCCGTTGGGAAATTTAACGGGCACTTAAGTTCTTCACTCGTTTTCAACTTATTTTTCCACTATTGTTTCGCCATTTTTGCGCAATCTCGCGTTAGTTTTCCGCATGTATTTTTTCACTTCGCCTCACATATTTCTAGTCGGCGGCAGGAAAGGAGAAGCAGCTGCTGCTGCGGCTGTCACCTTTAACATCGTGTGCCCGGCGTCAAGTGCACTGAGCCGCCATTCCGCACCTCGGCTGTGAAGTTTAGGGCGTGACGCCAGGGGGAAGGTCGACCGAATGAACAGAAAATTTATTTTATGCGCTATTTTCGGCCAGCGGCAGAGAGCAAACAGAACAAACAGGCCAAACAATCCGAAAAGGTTAGCTACATCGTTTATATGAACTTTTCTTTGTTTTTTTTTGTTCGTTTTTTTTTTTTTTTGGTTTGTTTGTTTTTTTGCTGTTTGTTGCTCGTTCGCAACATATACATTTATTTTTTTTTCTTTACTTTTAGTTTTTTGTTATTGTTTTTTGTTTTTACTCCAGAGCGGATATTGTTGCAATTTATTTTATTGCATTTTGTGTAGAGTTTTTTTTTGGATTTAATTTAGTTTTGCGAATCGCTTCTTTTATTTTCCGTGTGCTGAAAATTATACTTCACTAGGAAATTTAACAAGTTGCCAAGTTTTTAATATGAAGCTTCAAAACTTTTTCGATTTGTTTTCGTATTTTTTTTTTTTTGTTTTATGAATTGGTGTTGAAAAAAAAATTGTGTTTTTTATGGCTTCTTTCAGGATTTAGGATAAGCATGTTTTTTATAGTTAATTTTAATTAAAACATAAATATATAAAGGGTAAACTACGTTTATGCCATTAATTTCATGAACTTTATGCATATAATTTATGCTGCTTGCTGCAGTTTAGTGCTGATTTTATTTGGGTACTTTTTAAGCCCAAAATTTACAGAATTTCTAATTGTTTTTCTCAAACAATCTGGCAGTACTTACAAGATTATGATGGCTGTGCCTGAATTACTTAAAATGAATATACAATTGTTTCTAAGCAAGTCTTTTCCGCCCCATTTCTAAAAGTGTTTACATAAATTCAACGTATACACGTATATAGCATGTAGTTAGTTTACTGAATAGCAGCTATCAATGCTGTTTGCATCATGATACTGGCCATTAAACACCAACACTTCCTGCAAAGACACGTACAGAGTGTGTACTGCACACACACACCCATACATACATACACACATACACACAGTGAGTGCTATTTCCTATCCAAAATACACGCAGCATGTTACAAAATTGCATGAGCTCATGTCCACATATCGAACAGTTCTGTCTTTGGTTTTTGGGCTGTCTTTGGACCTGGAGAATGGGCACGCTTAAGAAATGTCAATTACATTTGTCGATGTGGCCGTTGTTGCTGAAATTTCAAATTGTACCCCCCTCCTCTGCAGCCAACAGAAAGCATAGAACATGTCCACATATCGCTCACTGGGCCCACTTGGATTGTCATTTGTTGAGCTTCGTGCGTTTCATATTTTGGTTGGTTCGTTGGTTTCCGTTGGGCGTGGGCATTAGGTTTGGTTTTTGTGGAGCTGCGTACATGTCGAATTCTAGCCAAGAGTTATTCTCATTCTTCGAACTGTGCATTTGCTCTTTGACAAAACTTTGAAATACAACGAATTTTACAAACTCTTCATTGAAGGCCGACATATTTCTCTGCTGGGGCCTTTCAGCTAAAACTCTTCTTTTGTGTTGGTTCTCTCATTTTTTTTTTAACTGAAACAGAAACTATTGCATTTAATTAACTTATTGTTGTGTATTTGCTTTTGGCAAGCTTTTCTGCTCAACCAGGTTAGAAACTATGAAAATTTAAAATATTTTTATAGGAAATGCGTGATTTGTTTGGAATAGCAAAATACTTCGATATATACAACTCGATCTAAATGCTTTCCTACCGAAAGACTAGATTTTATATATCTACGATTTAACATTTCAAAATGTGAAAATCACCTCAAAAATCTTGTTAGGCACTTATCGATATTAGTTTTCGCTTATCGATATCACAGGCTGGTCAATATTTCGCTTTTTCTCTATATAAACATGGCCTTGTAACATTGAGCCATATTTTAATTGATTTTACCATACTTATTATTGTATTACATAGAAATAATTTTTCTTAAGCTATATTATTTTTTTCTAGGCGTATTATTGAAAAATTTAACAGCTACTAACATTTTTTTGTGGCTGTTTCAGACATGTGGCACTGATTCGATTTTGATTTTCTCAGCACATTCTGTCTGGTGCGTTTTTCCCGAGAATCGTGCAACAAATGTTAACTGTGATTTGTGGCACTTTCCCAAGTGTCAAACTGATTTTGTGTGCCGAGCAAATTTGCAGGCACAAAAAAAAAAAACACCAGCTGTTCCTTAGCTAAAAAACTAAACAAACTGTAAAATATTGTTGATAAATTCCAAATTCACTTCATGTTGCGATTATATCTAAAGGAATGTATAAAAATTATCCTAAATGCTGGCACGCTTCATTGAATCAGCAGCAGTAGCAACAGCAGCAGCAGTTGCCTTTGCTTTCTACCTATGGGTTTTTACAGCGTCGTTCTCTCGCTGACTTTTTGTTGCATTTTCTTGCAAACATCCAGCTTCTTTTCTGTTTAGAAGTCGCAATTTATTTTATTGAATGCATTGGTGCGTTCACAATTTATTTACCATTTCTATTTTTTATTTTGTATTTCGTTTTCAACTTTCAGTAATTATGTAGTGTAAAAGTATATGCAGTCAGTATTTAGTTTAACTCTCGAATCATATCGATCATTAGGCATAATTTCAAAGTAATTTTAAATCCAAGTAACTGTTTAATATATTTTTTTTATATTGGTCATATGGTAAAAAATGTAAATGTATCATATACATTTTAAGCACTATTTACAGAGTAGTTGTTAGGCGGCTATTATTGTTACAACGTTCATATTTAGTTGATTTGTATTGCCTCATTGCATTTGACTTTGTTGAATTGTATTCAAACATTCTCTAAGGCAAGTCTTTGTCGATATAAATCAAGCGCTTAAATCAATTATTGTGCAATGTTCGCATATAAGATTTCTAACGAAATAACTTCGAGCAAATGTTGCAGAATGAAGGAGTTTCAAATTCAATAAACAAACAAAGTAACAGTAAAGAGAAAGATTGTAAAATTAATTAGGCGGTAGATTAAGTGGGGTTAGCTTATGTTATGCTGATTTACCGAGGCTTAAAAGCTATTATATAGTTTTTAACCTAAATCAAGTTGTCACTCCAGTCTTATCGTGTTCATTTTCTTTCAATTCTGATACACAACGAAAATGTGCAAAATTGTAAATGCGCTGTGGCAGCAATTTGCACTTCATCGTATTAAATGTGCCCCTATTAGCTTAACAAGTACCTGACAAATAAGTTAATTCTCGTGCGTAAACATGAACGCACATTAACACACACACCTCCACCATCACAGCACAGCAAGAGGGAAACCCCCGTCGCCAACTAAACTCCCCATGCTCGCAGCATTTCATCAACTTTCCCAAAAAAAAATTCCCCTACATTTGGCCGGGTCTCATGCTGAGAGGGGGTGTATGGGAGCTGCGTCTCTGCGCCTTTTGCTCATTTCCAAATACGGGCAACCTGAGGTTTGTTTTAATTTGCTGCTGCTGCTGCTTTTCTATGGAGCTGCTTTTCCATTGTCTTTCAGCGTATGCGAAGCAAAACTTTTGCATTTTCTCATTTTCGGAAAATGTGCAAAGGGATTTGTTTTTCATGGTTGTGTTGCGCGTAGTATTTGTATGTTTATGTTTTGTCTGATATGATTTCGACTTTTGTCCCTCTGTGGTAAAATGCGAGTATCTGAGTATCCTTCGTATCCGTGTATCCGTGCTCCTTTGAGATTATGCGAACACGACGGTCTGCTGCTGCTATCTGGTTGGACTGGGGACGGGGTCAAATAAATAAAGCCCAAGTACATCTGTTTTACCATAAATTTCATATGTGTGCGAGTCTTGCGTGGGCGTATTACTTAAATTACTGACTACCAAGTACACATACTTATATATACATTTAACGTATATATGTACATTTTATATATGTGCTATATATGTTATGGTTTCTCGGTCACTGAATGCGCTCATCTGATTGCTTTGAGTGCACTTTAGTTCCGGTCTATTCTATGGCATGCGCAAACATTTTATCCACATTATTTCACTACAATTTCTGCATCAAATATAAGTATTTTAATATTTATGCAATAATACATTTTCTTACGTTTTTAAACTAATGTAGAAATAATGGAATTGAAAATTTATCAAGCAATTAAATTGCTTTTGACAGTTAAATCCTTTGGGAAGTCATTCCGCAGATTAATAATGCACTTTCACATAGATATATTATATATGTATATCATATTCCAAGTGGTAAATTGTAAAATAAAATAAAAGAGTTATTCAGAAAATGAGTGTGTATTTATTCTCCAAGGAAGCGACTTCAAGCAGTCTTTGGTGAAGCATTATTTTATTATTTTCAAAAGCTTTACACATCCAATTTATTACCTTTTTTTATACTAATATTACATATTTCAGGCATCTCAAATGCTTGATGCTCTTTTTAGAAATGTAGACCAACCTTTTTTGCTTTTAAGATAAATTAATTTTGTTAATACAAAAATTTTCTTAAAAATCTTCAAATATCAATAAAAAATGGTAATTAAAATGATCAAATTTATGTTCTATTTTTAAAGCTGGTTTGTCGGTTTTATAAGCTCATATATTACCAAGCAAACAAATGTAGCCGAGGCACTTCCGGTTGGGCTTTGTTCAATAGAACATGTTCTATAAATGTCTGAGGCAGCTCAAGCAGGAGAAGAAGAAGATGGCCTCATGCTGTGCGCAAATTACATTGTTTTATTTGAATTACGATTCGTTCAATATCCTGGCAAGGAGCTGCCATCCAGGCTGTCTGCCAGGCTGACTGACTGGCCGAAAACATAAAAGCAGCTTTGGTGTAATTTAATTTGTGCCACTCAGCGCCAAATGCGTGTTTATGTAATTGCCTCAGCTTGTGTGTGTGTGTGTGTGTGTGTCAGTCAGAGGAGGCTGTAATATGAGTATTTGTAGTTTAATAAGTTGCATATTATTAAAGTCGTGCCGAGATCAAGCTAATTGAATAAATCAACGCCAAGGACATAATGAGCAGACATTCGCATTTTCATGGGGAATGATTTCAGGAAATCCAAAATACCAAAATTGGCTCACCTTTCATTCTGGTGTACGTGCTGGGCTTTTAAAACAATTAACTTTTAAAACTTTGGCATTCACCTCGTGTTGAGTGCTGGCCATGTAACTTTCGGTAAACAACGCAACTCTGGCAGCTCTTCGCAGCGGTGGCAACTCTTTTTTTTCGTAGCTCGCCTTTTTTTCACTTTAGCCTGCCCGTCACGCTATTTATATATTGTCTGCGGCGCACGCTGAAAGAATCCGACAGGAATCTCCGCTTCATGTGGCACAACCCAACGGACCTCAGCTTATTTTCAATCTTTTTTTCATTTGGGCTCTGTTCTTTTGACGTCGCACGTGCCGCACGTGATAAAAAATGGTGCTCGGCGAAAAAAACAACTGTAAATACAAGGATGATGGCTTACTTAGTCGGCCAGGTAATAAATGCCGATAGTCGCCGTCGCGGCCACAAATGATGCTTGTGCTCGTTATCCAAGCTGCTACACAGATCCTTTAGCCAAGGAGCTGGAACTGGGTACCGAACAAAGTGAGGGCACTTTGCTGTTTAAACCCAACACTTGAGAAAATTTGATGAAATATCATAATAAATTACAAAACTTAAGAAATACTCTATTGTTATTAGTTTTTGAGCAACTTAAAAAGGGTTCATAATATGGGAAATATACTTTCATCTTAAGAAATAAATATTTCAAGTTTCTTACTTTGTTAACGAGAAAAATATCTTCAATATTTTTAGGATTTGGATGGGTGGATGTTGGGATTAAATTATTTCATTTTCAAGTAATTTGTATAAATAAAAAGTAAAGAGTATTATTATAATTTTCATTTTTTTTTTTAATTTAACCGGCAATACTACTTTGATCATATTCTCAAAATATTTTTAAATTTATATAGTTAGTTAGTTTTTGAAAAAGTAAAACATCCCAAACAAAATGATGATTGCCGTGTATGTGGAGTACAGACAGGTCTTCTTCTGCCGGAACCAGCTCTTCAACGTGTTATCTATGGCTGGGACTGCAGGGAACTTACCTTATCACACGTCTACGGGAGTGCACAAAAAGTTTTCAGAGGAACAATTGCATGGTGAAGGAGAGAGGGAGGGGGCATTTCAAATAGCTAACTTTTTTTAAGGGGAAAGACATATGCTTGGCACTTAGGTGCTTAGCCAGCAGCAGTTAGGTTGTTGCCCAGGTTGGGCTAGTTTTTGCTGCATTCTTCCCGACCCGCCTGCCTGCATTCAGCAAGTTTGCCGGTTGGCTAGCTGGCATTTTTGAGACTCACGTATGTTTGTGGTAAATGTTTTTCAATTTCTTTCGAGGAAACTCACCAAGCGAAACGCGTCCTACAAAATGCACACAAATTCAGCGTTTTATTCGCACCTGCGGCTGTCTGGCATTTTCAACGTTTGTGTGTTTGTGTGTAACAGTGGGCAATTTAATATATATATGCGTGTGTGTGTGTGTGTGTGTGTGTAGGTGTGAGCGGAAATAGAGCTTATTATGGCTGCTCTACCACCACTTTCTCCTCCCACTCAGCTAGCCCTCAAAGCGCCATTCCCTCTCTCATTTCACAGTTCGCAGATGGCTTTGAATCGAATTGAATGAAATGGAAAAAGTGCCATAGAATTTCCCTTGAATGAGCCTTCGTTTAGATTTCGCACACAATTCTCAAGGGCCTCCGCCCCTCGCCCCCCTTCTACACACTTGGGCCCGCCATTCGAACTGTGGCCCAAACATGTTGGCACTTTTCTGTCTCATATTTATGCGTTCGTGTGGGAGGAGGGTTAGCTTGTTAATCTCTAGCCACTTAATGGGAGCACAACATTGAAATAGATTAAGATTTTAAACGATAATTAACCTGTTTTCACATGGGGAATCAGAAATGCACAAAGTTACGTGCTAAAAAGTATTCTATGAGGGGAAGAGATATCTGTAAATAAGTGCAGTCATTTATGTATAGCTACAATTATTATTATGCCTTATACAGTATAAAAAGTATTTGACTTAAATTTGTTATGTGCGTATAAAAATTATAATTAAACATTCATAAAATCTATGAAATGCTCTAATAAAAAAGTTTTAGTTCTTCTGATGAGTTTGAAAAATTAAACAAAAATGTTTAGCAACTAAAGCGAAGCGCGATAAACTACTCGCAACTAAAATTGATTGAAAATAGTTTGCACGGGATAAGTTTGAGAAGAACACGTTGGAAAAGGTACAAGATGAAGGTTGTTTTCTTCCATTTTTTATGTGTTTTTCATAATGGAAAATTCATAATTATGGATGGGCGTGTCTCTCATTTATTTTCGCGCTGAATTAATTAAAAGTTCACTTATGCACGGAATTTGCATAAAAATGACATTTTAATTGCGCTTCATTTGTGAGGAGCAGCCTTGGCGCCAACGCCAAGTTATGAAAACTGCCCGCCGACAAACAAGACCGGGTTGTTGGGTAGGGAACGTGGGTGGGGTTTGCAAAAGTGCACTCGAGACAGACAAGAACACTCGTCGAAACACTAGAAAACGCACTTTCGCATCATAATGAAAAAACACATTTCCGTTGCCCTCGCAGCTTGACGGAGCAGCGGCCAGAAATTATATTTATATATCTATATATTTTCATGGAAATCCCTTTGAAAGTCCTTGGTTATGCGCTAGACAAACAAATAGAAATATTTATTAGATTTTATAGATTTCTGCCAGCAACTTTTGCGACATCTCAAAAGAGCCAATGAATGCAGATTTGACTTTTGTGAGCAGTGCGCAAGGTGAAAAGTGCTTAAAGGTATTCATTCTGACAATAATTTGTTTTCATCCATTTGTTTAGGATAGCGCACAGGTGAGTTGCTTTAATGGCTTTTGTGTTGTGTTGCTTGGAGAGATTTTAATTAATCCTAAAAACATGAAACAAAATCAGGACCTAAATTAATTTTGTTATTATAATAATTATTCTAATTATGATAACCGATTTGCCAAATGATTTGGATTTTCATATAAAACCCCCAATTTTAATATCTACTATAGAATCTATAGATAAAGTAATCCGATGCGGCAAACTTTCACATACAATAGAAAATCCGAAATTTACATAAATACAGATGACATAAAACGTTATTGAATTTTGAAATATTTAAATTAATTTAGTGAAACAACTTCCTAAGCGAGTAACCGCAGCTAATCGCTTCATTTGGGTCGTGTTCATTGAATTCTATGACAAAAGTTGCGCAAAATAAAAACCAATTGGAAAATGGCGAGTGGAAAACAATAGAAAATAACAAAGTATAAATAAACGAAAAAGAGAAAAATAAATAAAAATGCAAATGAGCTGTGTTCAGTGTTCGATAAATGGCTAAACGAAAGTATGAATAAATGAGTGAGTGAATGGTTGAGTGACTGAATAACTGAACAATTGAACGAATCAATTGTTTGGCCGTAAATCATTTTTGAATGTTTTTGCATATTTTGCATGCATCACAGGCGACCACCGGCGGCTAATTAAAATAAAATGCTCAACTAAAACATATATAAGTACATATATATAATGCCGACTAATAAGGACTGTTTGCCACCTTAACCCCTTGTCGCAGTCGGGCCAAGTCAAACAGCTGAAAAATGATTTCTGCCCCCTGAAACCGCAGCACGTTAACAAAAATGAGAGACAGAGAAAAAAGTGTTAATTTAAATTTCGATACGTGCTCTGAATGCAAAGTGCTGCACAGTGCCAACATTGTGGCAACATAGGGGCAAAATCGCACCATTGCCTAACATAATACCCCGGCCAGCCAATCCCCCCTTTTCCTATCGGTTTGTCGTCCCGCCACGTACGCAGCGCTGTGCACAATTTTATGCACGTCCAGCGTGTAAAACACCTAAAACGCCATCGTGCCGAACAGCTTTAACACCCCTTGCCCCCCATTTGATACCACCTAGCAACCAGCTGCCCCTCTGCACCATCATTTACGTTATTTTCGCAGTGGTTTCCGACCGTTTTCGTCCCTCAACGCACGTTGCCATCGATTAGTTTTCATTTTGTGAGCAATTTTGCATTGGCTGCGCTGATTATGCCACCCTGCGGCTTTTCGCCCTCCCCCCTTTACACCGCCTGCTCGCGACACGCATCAGAGCCCATGGCTAACTATTGCCGTTAGCTGTCAACGGGCTGTCAACCCCTCAAACCCTCATCCCTCCGGCACATCGCAACTCGAGTGGCTTTGCATATTTTGTACCCCGGCTTCGATGATCGCTGCCCTTCGCATGCACTTTCGCAAGAGAGAGCTTTTGTTTCTATGCTGGTTCGTGGGCGGAAGGGGAGCTGTGTGTCCTTGGCAGCTTTGTAGTCGCATTGGGGCCTGATTTGCACCTGCAGTTGTCACACTTAAAATTCTGATAATGATTAAAATTCAAATTTTTTAATTCAATACATTTTCGCAAATTATGTAAATTTTCAGTAAAAGGTTTTTTAGAGATTTGTTATTTGAATAAATTATATACATTATTATATAAACTTAACATGTTTTTTTGACCAGTTTCGACAAAGTTATGAATGCTGGAGCCGAATTGCCTTAAAAATTATTTAGCCACATGCTTTCCATATATCCCAATAACGGATATCTTAGAAGGTCGTAGAGATTTGGAAAGGTATTTGGCTTTGAGAGTATCATTTGGCAGCTTAATTTACCAGTGAAATGCACAGAGCAGCACATAAAAAAAGTAAAAGGAAAAGTATTTAATGTCAAAATATTTGTTATTTATGATTTTTATGGGAAATGTCTGAAATCGCTGCAGTGGTGCATATTTCACTGCAAAGTGTTACGTCTAACTTTTGGCCAATACTCTGGCGAGCTCCATCTCACTCTCTCACTCGGTCCCCTCCTCTCTCGTTCTCGCTTTTGGCTGACTCTTTGGCTCCGCAGATATGTTTGGCAATGTTTGGTTTAGCCCAATGCACAAAATAGCAAGAAAATTCGCATAGCTCAAACACGTCTGAGCGACACAACCAAACAAATTTCCAAAGCACACACGCAGATGTGTGTGCGCGTGTGTGTTATGCACTTTATGCATGGCGTGATTTTATGATTTTATCAATCAAAATGAAAAAATATTGATCTGATTGATTTACGCGTTGCAATAGGTTTTGCCATGAACTTTTTTGGGGATTTCTTTTTGTTATAGAAGCACTAAAAATTTATTAAAATTGCCAAACCTATAAAAAAATGTAGGAAAATTTCACATAGAAGTTTTGGGGTTAAAGCAAATATCAAGAGGAATAGGTAACAGAAATAAATGCAGTTAGATTTAGATGAGCTAAGAGCTTACCTGGAAATTTCTTGAGTATATAGCAGAAAAAATTTGTTTCATAAGTATAATCAAAATGTGCTGCAGTTATTCTAGATAAAGTTGTTAAAGCTTAAATTTCTTTTATAAAAAATAAAATATTTATCTGTGTATTTTATTTAACTCTTATAACTATTTAGTTTAGTCTTTTAACATGATTGCAAATATATTTAAGAGCCATGCATTAATTTAAAATGTGTGTTTATATCTGCTTTTCTCTTTCCCCCTCCTTCCTATCGTCTGCTGCTCTTCTCTGCGTTGATTTCCTCACAATAAAGTCAATAAGGCGCGAAAATCGAATGCGCTGACAAAGCCAATGAAGTGTGCCATAACGGAAAAATCGCCAAGTTGTGGGTTTTCCGCGCATATATTTTTTTTTAAACACACATATTTTTACAATTCCATCTTAAAAGCAAAAAAGGATGTGCATGTATGTATATGTGGGAAACTTGGAAATAACGCATAAATGACAAGCAGAAAATGCCCAACAAGGGTATAAATTGTTCACTTCCGTTTGCATTTCCACACACTTTTACTACATATATATGCAACGAAAATTGGTTAAAATAATTGCAATTTACTCAGTTATCTTTCAATTTGGCAGCTGATTTGCTTTCAGTAAGAAATGCGTCTGGTTTAACTTTAATTAATAAGGCAGTATGCAAAGTAAGATTTAAAAACTCCAAGATGGCAAATAATTATGTAGTATTTTTGTAATTTAAGGTATTAAAATTGAACGCTCCTATGCAAATGATTTGTGGCACGTTCGACACTGCGTATACACAACAAATTTTAGTCCACCCTTTAAAATGGGTGGGGGCTCTGAACTGAATATGCCACTTGGCATTTGGCCGGCACTAAAACTGCAAAATGCCAACCATAAAACCAATTTGGTAGCAAGTACAAAAGCCATAATATGAAAATGGCCAACAATTTGCCGCAAACATTTACCAATTATATTTAGTACCTCCCAGCCGACCAGCTCAATGAATCTGGCCATTGCCAGTTCTCGAAATGGCAAAACACAGCACATTTTGTTTGGCTTGGCTTTGGCGTTTTGTGAGCTTTGGCCATGTTTGCACTTGGCTTAAAGTGCACCGCTATTAGCCAGGCCTCGACCAAAACCCAGCGCCAAAAACCAGAACCAATATCGAAGCCAATTCCAACGCCAACGCATTGCCGCAGCCTCTTTGCTTATCGAACTTGGAGTGCACTTCGGCGAGCCAGCTAACTGTCTGTCCATGGTGTATACACTTACGGGAGCTGTATGGCTTTTGTCATGAAATGTGTAACACACGAATGAGGAATTTAGCTTATACATATACATAGATTTATGTTTTATTTACTTTTGAAACTGTATTAAGCCTTATAAATATTTTAAGAATTTTGAATATATTCCTTTATTATAATGTATTTATCATAAGAAAACAGGGTGCTGTTACTTACATAAAAAATAAGCTTTATTGCGTAGAGTATTTACACGTCAACTATTCTATACTTCTTCTGTGCCTCCATCTTTCTGGGTCATGACGGTGTGTGAAGGCAATTGGCGGCAATGTCAGCAAAACGATTTCAAAATTTATTAATTCATTGCAAATTGTAAAATATTTAAATTAAGAATATTTTTTTTTTTATATTACATTTATTTATTGTTTACATGGAAAAATGCAATGACATGCAAACATTACAGGCCACTCCTACTCTACCCTTACGATGCCACTTCACCCTTGAAATGCATAATTAAATGTGTTGTCGGGCTTTGTAATGAGGGCAAACAATTTGCCAACGAAATTGCAAAATTGGATTCAATTAAAAAATTTTACATTTACACAAGCGAAAGTAAATTTTATGTAAAGTTTGTAGTGACATTTGACTGAGTCATGAACTAGTCTGAGAACTTAAACCAGAGTAACTTTTAATGAAATTTTAATGGGATATGCAATAGAAACTTGATTTTAATTAAACAGATTAATCTACACTGATGTAAAACAATCCCTCATAAAAAATCTCTGCTTATTGAATAGTTATTTAAGAGTATAGATTTAAAAAAATCTTATGATGTCGAACCTCAGATAAACGTTTTATCAAAACAGTTTAAAATCGCTGCTAATCTTATAAAATGTATTCTTATTAAATCTTTAAATGTGAATATACGATCACTATTTAAAATGCCCTTAAAATTGTCTTGTAATAATAATCGTTGTACTATTTGAATACATTTTTAAAAATTTTCCATATGTTACTCTTAACTTTGTCTACTCTAACCAATTTTATATACAGCAAAACGAAAATAGATTTAATAATATTTTCGAAAAGTTGCACATATTAAATTTAATACGGACACCCCACTTAGATGTTAAAATGTATGTGGTAACCGCATTACCCGCATGCGTTTCACATATTGTATATAGAGATTTTTAAATTTCCGAACCGCAATATTGATATTCAAATATTTGCAAATCGATTGAATAATATTCGTGAATAGATGCCAAAAATTATACGCATCAATGTTTTCTGCATTTTTGCACATAACTTAATTAAATGCGCCACAGTGCGTATGAGTAATGCACTCTGCTGTGGTAGCACACCGAGCACACACACACGGAGGCTTTTAAGCATCATTAATTTGCTGTAGGCCACAAAGCCACCCCGCATAACCCTCTTTGTGCTTATCCTTGCGCTTAGTCCAGTCAAGAGTAATTATATGTGCACAGCCCGTGCAGCGCATTCACAAGACTCTCTCATATGCAGAGGGGGGGACCGCGGGACTTTCCATTGTTTAAGCTCTGCCACATATCATGTTGTGTTCAGTTTGATTTTTAATCGGCTGTGGCCAATGGCGGGTTAACAATTTTTGGTCGACCCATTATGCGGCCTGCTCCCACCCAATTAGAAACGTTGCCAACTAATCGAACCCGAATCAGAGCCTAATCGCAGCTGCTTTTTGAACCCGGCTCGAACTCGCAACCTTAACTAAACAGGACAGAACATTGCAGTCGTGTGTATCCAATTGCGCAATACTCCTATAATAAAGTGTATGAAAAAGTGAAAAAATTGGCTCTGAAATAGATGTAAAGATATTATGGAATTGGAATTTTTGGAATTGAAATATTTGTACAATTTCTAAAGGGTTTTAACGACAATCTGGTTTCCGCATTTTATGCATGTTGCTTCAAAACTGAGCGAAACAAATCGAATCGCACAAATCCAATATACTCGGGTCAACATTGTGAACGAGTGAATTAATTCCCCGGTGATATCGGTGCCGCTGCTCTCAATGCAAAGCTCGATTTGCTCGACTTTAATTTCATTTGTTGATGTAGGTGTTGTCGTTGTTGTTGCCCTTTTATTAATGATGGCATAGAACATGTTCAGAAGGAGAGGCAGCAAAAAGGGGGTGGGGTTATAGGGTGCTCTGCTGACGTTAAATGGCTGTCATCATTCATTAGCCGCAGCCGCTGGGCAGTTGTCTACGCAGGACTCGATTTAAGCCAGCTGGTTTACACATAACTGGCTTACATCCTACACAATACGCACACCTCTCTCTCTGTCTCACTGTGTATGTGTGTGTGTGTGTGTTTTCAGTTGACCTCTTTGCTACGTGCTGCACTGCAATCCAAAGCCATGCGGCTTACAGTTATGTGCCATGTTCTCAACATCCTCTAAGAAGCTCGGCTATAGCCCTAAAACAAATTCATTTAAACACTGAAGAACAAATCCGCCCAACCTTCCCCTATTCAGCTTATTCCCCCCAGCGCTCTTAGTTAGTCCAACTTGTGCTCTCAGAAATTATTGTTGTCTTAGTATTTTAATTAAAATGTGTGTTTGCTTAGAGGAGCGTTCAAGCTGCACTGGGGAAGGAAGTTAAATTATGTTGAACACTTTTGACCACAAGTGTCGACCACATCGATTCAAATTGAAAGTCGACACAAATTACGGTCGTATTCGGTATGTTCGCACAAACAGAAGACAAACAATTGCTCAAACGCCCAGCACATGCTATTTTATGTGGTTTTCATATCATTGCATTTAATTTATTTCGAATGCAACGCCAAATACATTTTAGCCAGCTTTAGAAAGCTACCCAAATTGCTTGCTAAATTATTTGGGAAAATAGAGAAAAAAATATCTTCAATTTTCCTATTTGGCAAAATAAATAAGAGCCTGTTGAGTGTGCACGACTAGAAGATGATATGCAGGTAGGTTCTGTTTTTGCGTACCTCATTCAATGCTTTCTACTCATCAATAAGTACCTTTAACTATATTTAAAAAATCCTAAAAAAAACGGAGAAAGATATATAAACCCTTCATTTAAAGAAAATTGAGGCGCCATATAAAACCAATGTTAATAAACATTTCTCAAAGTCACTTGACTGCAGGGTATAACAATGATTGGCTAATTTAAAAGTCACATCCTGCTACTTTTAAACCCAATTATGCAACCATAAATTGAACCAATTTTAAAGACTTTTAATAAATCGAAACAAATTTTTAAAACTTGACTACTAATTGCAATTGCCAAATAATTTTGGGCTTTCACATTGAAAACGTTTGGTAGCTTATGGCTATTAAAAGGAGCTTTATGAAACAGCTTCCTTGACAAGCTTTCATCTTTTATGCTCACTTTCGTTTCTTACACAAAATATCTTCAAGGCACAGCTATTTTTAGCAATTTTTTAAAAAAATTTTTTGACTAAGACAAAGTCAGAGGTCGCTTTGTTTGATATTTGCGCTTAGTTCCTGTCACATTTTATTTTTTATTTTTAAGTTTTATTTTTTTTTCTTTATGTTTTCAAGTTTTTATTTCTTTTTGGGTCATGCCGCACAAAACATATTTGTTTCGTAGGCACGCGCTGAGGTCATATGTATATTGTATATATACAAATATATATTTTTATATGCTCACATTTGTACTAACGTTTATATTTATATGTCTTTTCTTACATTTTCATTCTGTTTTGCACCTTTTTCCGAATTTCTTGCGGGTAGTTTGTTGACTTTCTTGATGTTGTTGTTGTAGGTCCTGTGTTTGCTTTGCATTAACTTTATGGACCTTAACGCATCGCATTATACGCCCTGTTGAGTGTAACTGTGTGTACGTTAGTGTGGGTATGCGTGTGTTTGAATAGATCTTAAGGTTTGTTTTTTATGCCCATTTATATGTTCTTGTTCTTTATGTTTTGTCCCAAATTTGATCAAATAATCGACAAAAAAATGTCCTGGTAATAATTTTCTTTCATATGCCGCTAATGAGCTTTACGTGCGAACAAGAGAAATTGCGATTTAGGTTCTGCAACATTTAACTTAAACATTTGAAGACTTTCATAGAATTAAAATTTTATTATATCAAGAATTAGTAAAATAATTTGTAAACATCATTCATCGTTGACATTAAATATTAATTATAATATTTATAGTAAATTAATAGTTGTAAGATATTAAAAATTTAATTACTACAATTCTTTTAATAATTTAGCATAGCGTTCTATAGATTTTGTATCTTATTAAAGTTTGCTTTTTTTTGTATTTCCATTTCTTTTGTTTTCTCGAAACTTGCATTTCATCCCTGTCCCACAACCAGCACAATTAAAATGCAGTCAACCTGTTGGCCTTGGCAGTCTCTTACATTTTTATGGGCAAGTTGTGGCTGATTCTCGTATCAATTTAATGCAATTTGTCCTTTGGCTGCCCGAGAAAAGATATCCCTTGTTTTACCCTGTGCCTTGCTGATGCTGTGGGTCTTGTAAACTGCAATTGAGGCTGCCCATATTGATTATAAAATGAGGTCACAAAAGACGCAACACAATAAGCCCATAGCTGTTGTTGTTATTGTTGGCCAAAGTACGTAATCGAGTTAACTAAAAAATTGTGTCGCATAATTTGTGTGTTTTGACTTAATACTAACCTAAAACTTAAGCACCAGCAGTAAAATAAATTTAAAATCTTGGCAAAAATTCAAAAAGTTTAATGATTTACACTTCACTTAGATCCGCACACACTCGTTTGCTGTTAAACAGCAGTCAAATTGGCCAAATTGAAAGCCAACGAAAAGCCAAGCTTGTTATTTGGCATTTACAACTATATATATTTGTGTGTATAAAGTATATATATGTATATATATATATTAAATAAAGCGTCCCATCAATCAAGTCAAGTGGAAATTTATAGCACTTTTCTTTGTTATTATTCGTTTATGCATGAGTTAATTAGAATATTGGCGTTAACCTTTCCAGCGGGTTCGTCCCTTTTGTTGTAATTCCTAAAGATTTATGAGTGAAGGAGCTGCCCATTCCTTTTTCCCTTTCTCTTTTGCTCTCGCACTCTATGTGTGTGTGAGTGCATCGGACATATGCTGGCTACTGTCTGTGTGCATTCAAACGTGGCTCAAATACTTGGCACACTTATATACCTATATATTTCAGTGTGTGTGTGTGTGCTTTTTAGCATAGCAACAAAAGTTGCCTCTTGCCAATGTGGATAGTTTTCCCTGCTAATTTCTGCTCATTTCCCTTTAGTTTTGCGTGCATTCAAAAGATCTTAAATACAATTACTCATTTTTGTGGTATGATTTTGAGACAATGAACCTTTATGCTTGACTTGGCTGGAACGTTAGACGAAATCATTTATAAATATGGATAACTTACCATCCAGGGCTTAAGTATAATGCGTTATTGTGTAATAGGAAGACGGATTTAATATGCTTGAGTTACCAAACCGCTTTAGGTCTTAGGGTTTCCCGGAAAGTGTGTATATTTGCAGCTGATTCTATACATTTTGAACTAATTTTTTTTTGTGTGATATTTATTATTACTTAACTTTTAAATTTAGTTCATATACGTGTATTTCTAAATTTCTTTTCAGATCAATAATTAAAATTTATTATGAATTCTTTTCATTTATACTCAACCCAAACCTCAATGAGTATCAATTGAAAGCTCTGCTTAAAATTCCTATTAGCAAACATGTAATTGTGTACACTGCAAAGGTAATTCCAATTACAAAATATGTGTCAACGGGCTAATAACAGTTGCCATTCGTCGCGACTCATTGCGAGCCGAACGTTGAGAGACGAGAGCTTAACAGCAGCTTAACAGCGCGTGTAACGCATGCGTAACAGTTGACGCTCTCACTGCTGCTGTTAACTGTCTGTCTGTTGGCTAACAGCGGGGGCTCTCTCTGCAGATGTGTGCGTATATCTGTATGTCGACTTTACGAGCTGTTGAGGTATTTGAATAATGCAGTAAAAAGGTGGCAAATTGTCAAATTGCTTGGCAAATGGCGAATGGTAAAAGACGCGGCTAATTTATGTCAATTAATGCATTAAAATTTCATTGTCTGATGGTTCGCCGCCTGGAGCGAAATCCGGACAGGCAGCGATTTTATTAATTTCTGCTAAAGCGCGCGCAATACGCAGAAATGTTGTCCATAGAAATTAATAGTAAATATTTACAGAACAATTTGTTTACTTGGGGCCTATCTACCGCTCAGACAGCGGGGCGGGGCGGGGCCAATAATCAATTTAAATATGTTTTCCAAACAGCCCGCAAATCAAGCACAAGCTTCTAAAAAATTTAAAACAAAGTCGAGAGACGCCAATTGAGAGCCAGCCATGAAGCCAAAAGCTGCGCTGGCAGCGGTTTCCGGTCTGCGTGTGTGTGTAAGTGTGTCTGTGTGTGCCCCAAATGCTATCAGAAATCTCCGCTAATAATTTGTCAATATTACGTGAGCTGAAAATTGAATAAAAAGCGTTTTTGCATTGAGCGCAAAAAAGAAAGCATTGCAAAAGGCAAAGTTGGCCAAGAATTTCCGTTGGAATCAAATAAATTGTTACAAATGAGTGCAACTTTTGACTGTGATACTCCTGCTCCCCCCTTGCAGGCAGTCGAATCTTATTTATGTGCCTCTCTTTCGATTTTTCATTTGCTAAGCTGATTTGCAGCATTTTTCGTCTTTTCTTTTTTTTTCAAAACTCTGCTACCCGTTGCCCAAAAATTTATGAATAATTCAGCATACGATGTCGGTCTTGGCCGCATTTCCCGGCACCATTTTTTTGGCCAGTTGTAATAAATGCAAATGAATTGCTGGAAAGTCGCGTATTGCGCTCTTTGTTTACATTTTTACTGATTTGATATACGCATCAATGTCAAGTACGGTCGGCCTGGATGGGTGATATGGGGACGGTGCCTTCAGCAGACAAAATGTTGCATATGCGCTATTATATATGTATATATGTAGATATATGTATGTCCCATATATTTCGTCATCATACGGACTACAAATAAACCAACTGAAATCGAAACAAATCTTTTATTTTGGTATTTTGCATTTTCAATTTCATAAACTAAATTTCAACAAAAGCTGCTGGCAAATCGGGGCATGGATTATATTTGAATATGATTCATTTATTATTCAGCATTCGTTTGGAATGCAACATCTTTTATTGGAAACATATTGAAGTGGAAATTGTCTTAAAGTGCAGTTATATTCAATGTAGGAAAGTAAAATTTTGAATCTATTTGTTTGGCAAGGGAATGTGTTCAAATAATTTATATATCACGGAAATTCTTCTATGAATATTTCTCACCTACAAATGAATTGGAAATTGGCTTAAATAGTATTGAATTTGCTATAAAAAATGACACATAAAGTAAAACAAAGTAATTTATTTAATTATGTGCCCTTCAAATATATGTTACTTTTCCACATGGCGTGTACTTAATGCTCAATAATATCGGAATCAGCACCAAATGCACAAATCGGAGGCACTCTAAAAGTGCGTCGTAGTGGGTGCTCTCTCTCTCCTACGCTGGCTGCCCCCCCCCCCCCCCCCCCCCCCCCCCCCCCCCCCCCCCCCCCCCCCCCCCCCTCCCCCCTCCCCCCCCCCCCCCCCCAAGAAGCACACCTACCAAAGCCACAAACGGCTACCCAATAACCAGCCCCAAACCTCTTCCGCAACCCTCAACCATTCACAAGACCACCCACACCCGCCCGGGACATGCATGCCTGGCAACTCTGGCATACTCTGCCGTAAAGCAAAGTTTACTTTCGCTTTAAGTAGTCAGTCATCAGGCGAACTGGGTGCAGTGGGTGTGGCACGTCAGCAACAGCAGCATTTTGTGGCATACTCACAAAGGCATCCCACTCCCACACACACACATCCACACACACACACACACACACACACGCGCACGCAGGCATCCAAGTGCAAGTGCACACTTTCCCCCTTGCCTTTCATTGCCGGAAATAGCTAGCTCGGCACTCGAACTGTTTGCATTATGATGCAGCCCCTCCCACTTCGGCTCCAGCTTCCACGTTTGTGTTTTCCTTGCTGGAGCAGCCACAGCGAGTGGCTCGATCAGCAGCTGCCCATCGGCAAATAGAAGCTAGTGTAACCAAGCCCCCACCAGCTACCCCTCGTCTCAACTGTCAATGCTTGCAATGAGCTAAATGGAATTTGTCTTGCCTGCCACTGACGACGTCGAGTGACGTGCAGCAATTTGTTGCACGCTGCCTCAACTTGAGCTTTAGCTCCTGTCCCGCCCAAAATCCAAAGGCCTTTTAGCTGTAATAGCTTTAAATGACTTTCGCCATCTACTTAAACCCGTATTCTGAATACCTCAGCCAAGTCTCTTTTGCTTTGTGCTTCTCTTTGATCCAATTTTTTACTGTCAACAGCTGTTTTAATTTTCGCACGTAATTACTTTGCATAATTATTATTTAATTTTATAGTTTGCGTTCATTTTTTGTTTTACATTTTTACACACGCTTGCGGTTGCCATTTTTGTGGGTTTCAAAGCGGCGTATTTGTGGTTGCCTTTTTTTATTTTCAGGCATCCTTTGAAAAACATTATGTTAATACTTTGAAACATATTTGACTCCAGTTAGTGTGTGTTTTGTGGTTTGAATTCAGTTAATTGAGTTATTAAAGCTTAACAATTCTGAGACTTACACTTTATTCAAGTTGTATATGTTGGTATCAAAAAGTAAAATGAATCTCTTTCAATATGAATGCTCTATACGTTTGTTGTGGCCATTATAATTTTATGAACTATATATTATTCATTCCTTAGCCGCGTCGATAAAACCGGGTCAGTTTATTTGTGTCTATAAAAACCATTCACTCATTTTTAATTTTATCGTTATGAAAGTTTACGTACATTTGCAGTAGTCTGCTGGTAAGTTGAGTTTTAGTATTTCTAGAGAGACCGAAAAAAAACTAAGCAATTGTTTGCCAGATAGTTCTATAAAATAATGCCTCAATTATAAGAAAAAACCCAAACATAAATTATTTGATAATAGATTTGTCTCACCAGTAGCACATAAATGTCATTCACATATGCATAACCAAATGAAAGGAAAATTCCAGAACTATCGCTTCATCATTCACAATCTCGTAACACGGTGACACAGTGGGAAACTGAAAACGAACTTACCGCATTCGCCAAATGCTGTCCAAAAAAAGTGAAAGGGGGCGACATCAACCTGAGATGCATAACGTGATAACTGTGACAGACAAGCGCAAAGAACAGCAGCCAAAAAGAGCCAACAACTGGAACAGCAAAGCAAATCGTTTGACTGAGATTAGATTTTGTGACTTGCACTTTTCGCCCTTTTCCACATTGGTTTGCGCCCTTCCATTCCGTTGGGTTTGTTTATGGCTTCCTAAATACAAGAGAAGTGCGCGCTAACAAGAGAAATCATACGCCCCGTGTGACACGGCCATTATCATTTGTTTATGCTTAACTGTGTGTGTCGTACAGGCTCTCTGTCTCTCTTGTTCTCCCGTTTTCTCGCTCTGTCGCAATATCTGTCTGCCCCTTTATGTTACAATTTTGCCTTTGGTTTTGTTTGGCTGGCAAAAAGTTTTGTATTGCAAAAGACAATCAGACGCAGATGCACTTTGGGGCCAGCACGACACAAACAGAGCACAAAGTTTAAGACTCTTTGTGTCACTTTGCCAGGCAATGCGACAACAGCAATAACAACATTAATATCACCAAAACAAAAAATAAACAAAAACACATATATGTATATGAAAACAAGCTATCAAGTAGCCAACAAGGACAACAAGGACCAAAAGATACTACATAGCTTATTTTTGGCATGCCAAAAATGTAAACAACCACTCAAGCGTTCGAGCCTAGTCAAGAATGAACAAATTAAGAAAAATATTATTTTATAAATTTGAACTTGAAACTTGGTAATTGAAAAAATGTTTCTAAATAAATGTTAAGTAGTAAGCCAAAATTAAATGGGAGATAACACAAATCTTGAGAGTGTATGTGAGAAAAGTTTTTTTGGATATATATATTTATTGTTTTGCAAGGCATCGATGCCTTATGAACAATATGTAACATTAGTTTAAAAATATCACCGGGTTTTTAGTTGATT
>SCDY01001709.1:0-24081 GCA_004143825.1 Drosophila micromelanica
GACCTTCTGCAACAAGGTGGCTATCCCTTAACCCCCAATTCAAATGCGATCAATCAAAGCGCCGCGTGTACGATCACGTAGATAACGATTCGACTATAACTATGTAACCGTGTGACCAATTCCACACATGATAGTAAAGTGTTTTCTATTGGCACTGCTGGGCGCCACCGTCGGTACCACCCACCACCCATCGTGAGTGCGTTGAGTGCGTGCTGTATATTGTCCCCACTATAGAAAATTTGTTATGAACTGCTTAGTTAATCGTGTGATCTGTAGGAAGTATTAATACGGGCATCAAAATCAATGCAGTACCCAAACCGCAAGGCTATAGTCCTCAAATTTTCCAAAATATTGTGGAACTAAATAATTAAAAAGTATAATATTCTTATTTATAATAAACAAAAAATATTCAAATTTTATTGTTTTAAATGATAACCAAATTGACTACATAGTTGAGTAACCAAAAGTATACCCGTTAAAGGGTATAACGCAGCCAGATACGCCCGACTGCAGTGTTCTTACTGGTTTTTTACCTTTGCGTAGACAGTGGAAATGAGGAATTCAGTCGCATTTTGGTACTGGAAATTTCCAGGTGGTGGTGAAGGGGTTCGGGTTATGGAGATGCAGATTGTATTATTTGAGTGCTTTTGTTTCAAAATTTTCATTTGGTTGGACTGTTGCTGTTCTTGCTGCATGTATGGCTATTGTTGGTGCATGTTCTTTCTTTGTTTGAGCATTTCACTTGAAATGCAAAAGTTCAATTCACTGCAGGCGCCATTTTGCTTTCCTTAGTCGTGTTGTTTTGCGTGCCGTGCCGGAAACAAGCTGCGTTGCTGCTTCCTCCGTCTATGCACACACACACACCCACACACACCCACAAAAACACACACACACACACATACAGGTGCGTTTCAAATGAAACAAAGCAAGCGAGACTTCTGCAACGGACAGTTGTTACCGCTGGGCAAAGACGTCCACATCAAGGATGAATATAGCTGGCTGCTCGGACAGTCGGGCAGTTGCCGCTGTCTCCATTGCACCCAGCATGTGTGTGATTGAATGGACTTTGAATGTTATACAGCACTGAGCACACGACGATGACCATGATGGCGTTGGCTCCTCGTTTTTCCATGCAAATGCCAGAGTAAAAACATTTTTCGGAACACACAAATCTAAAGGCGGGGTTGAGTGGATTGGTAGTTGAGCCAAAACAGCTGCTGCTGCTGCTGCTGCTGCTGCTGCCTCCGGGGTCGTTGATGATGTTCATAACATGAGCTGCGCCGGACGCAACGAGTCTGGTGAGATGCAGTCTCTATGCTAATTCCCAGCAGGAAGTGCCCATTTATCTATCTATGTACACATATGTACAAAGGGGCGAATATGTAGTCCATGGAAGTGGAGAGGATGGGAGATGGGGGAGAAGCGCTCGCGGCTAAACAAGTGTTGCCAACATTTTTGGGCACATCAAAGTGACAACTGACCGAATTATTTTTATATAAACACAAAGTAACTGTGGTCATGAGTATTGTGCGATGCTTTAATTTGTGCGCTAGCAGGTACTTGATGCCACTCCATGGCGTATGACCACAACAAAGCATGGCCCACAGCCAATTGCGTTAGATACAATGCTAATTGGGCCAAGGGCTTCCGTGAGGGTCGAGACTTTAGGCCAGGTGCGGGCACGGGCACGGGCACGGGCACGGGCACGGGCATGATAATGATATATACAACAACCAACACAAGTTCACTAATAGAAATTGCGGCACAAAAACCACATTATGCCGGCGCGTTGTCGCTTTAAGCACCTGGCCTCTTTGGATTTGCGCTGTGTTACCGCAAAACTTTTAACGTTTGTTTCGGGTTTTGTTGTTTTGTTGTGGCTGCCACTTTCGTCTTTGCGCATTTCGCCCACATGTATTGACTAAATTAATATTCTCAATTGAAAACTTTTCAACAATAGTTGACGCTGAAAGTTTTTCAAACCTATTACACTGCAAGAAAATTTGCCAGGCAATTTTAATATGAAACTATTGCTAAGCAATAGTGTAAAATGTTGGTAACCCTTGTTTATCAAACTATTTATGATAATATTCTTTTTTACAACCCATATCTTATATCCCGAAAAAAGTATTATGATTTTGGGTAAATGCATGCAACATGCAGAATCAAGAAACTCCGATCCCTTAAAGTGTGTGTATGTTTTCTTGACTACGATTAACAGCCGAGACGAATAAGCCTTGTATGTTTCTCTGCCCGTCCGTCTGTCCGTCCGTCTGTCTGTATCTCGGAAACTATAAGAGCTAGAGACATCACTTTTTTATTTTTTGAATTCAGACTCGTAATTTTGTTTCATATGATCGATAAAATTGGTAAAAACAAAAAAATAAAATAATAATAAATTCCATGAGGATAATTTTTTTCCAGTGTTTTGCGGGCACGCCGCAAAACTTTTTGAGCATTCCGTAAATGAAGCTGCGTTCTTGGCAAAAGGGGGCGCTAAATTTCCTCTTCTAATAAGTCGCCAGCTATCTGGCATACAAATCTTGGAAAATTTTCAAATTCAATTTGCAGTGGGGAAACAACAAAAGCTGACACCCCCCAGGACGCCAAACCGCAAGGCAACAACAAGCAGGACCAGGCCTATGGAGATGCATTGCGGCCAGTTTCAGTTCGTCACCTGATTTCCCAGAGAAGTGAACAAAACCAACATTTCTGAAAACTTGCCTGAATAGATTATTAGGAATTATCAAAACTTAATTTAGCTTTAACTCAGGCTACAGTTGGATGGGATGCGGGACGGGGCGGGGGGAGGTTGGTACACGTGCGGGTCTTCTGTTAATGAATGTCTGAATGGAAAACTTCAAATCAGGTGGCAAACAATCGGTGCACACCACTTGAAAGGCAGCTTTTGAAGTGGCTGCAAAACTTTTGACTGTACTGTAAAGCCCATTGATCTTGTCAAGAGTCTTTGTTGTCAACGCTGCGTAAGCCCCAATGGCTAAGCGGCTTAAAGGGCAGCCCCAGCAGTGCTGGCCACTTACATTTTTAACACATGCGATTTTCGCCGTAAAGGAAATAATAAAATCTGAGCCATTTCATCGCTACGGGCAACGTTTATTAACCGGACTCGGGCGATGTCAATCTCCACACTGACATCGCATTGATCTAATGAGGCTGCCAGCTAGCTGGAAACGCTGTCTGGCCTGGCACATCCAGCTGTGCAATTGACTTCAATTAAATAAACCCAACGACACCGACAATTGCACGTGGCCTTTGTGCCGGGGCCGGGGCCGGGGATGGGGCCGGGGATGGGGATGGGGCTGGCTGGCTAGGATGAGCTCGGCTGGGCTGGGTGCGCGGAAATAATGGAAGTGCGCTGGCACAGCTTAAGTTAAAGCCAGAGTCACAGGTAGCCCTGGCCAGAGAGCAGTAATCCATTGCTTTAGTTGTAGGTTGGGCGTTTCTTTTTCTTTTTCTTATTCTTTATGCTCCGCGCCGGGCGACCTTTTAGCGTCACTTCCTGGAGCCCACACAGCGGCGTGCCCAGCTCTCAAAGTGGCGTTAATAACGTGGCACAAATTTACAGCAGTAAAATAGAAATACTTAGCTTACCTTGGGGCCCATGCCGGGGCCGATAATCGCACGGAAAACGGATGTCCAATTAGTTGTATGCCAGCTTCCGGCTGCCGCCGCCGCCGTCATCATCGCATCGCTTTCATCAATGCGTATCAACGTTTGCCTGTCAATTGCAGTTCATTTTCCTTTTCATTTTCATTTTCGTTCTCGTTTTCGTTTTCCATTCATTACGTGCCGGGCAAGTGGACCTACAAATTCATTGTAATCATTTTTGATGCCACAGGCATAATTTTCATATTTCCACAGCGATTGCCAATGCAATTTGCATAGAGTAGAGACCAAGACCAATACGTATATGGCTGATCTATCTGATTTATGTGCATATATATGCCCTTTGGCAGCGTCGTGAAACTTAATCAATGCGTATTTATGCTCGAAATCCTTGGGCTTTGCTTTTGACGCGCTTATCGCACTGCATACTTTTAGGCGTTCAGAGCCAAAAATTGAATAAAGGATTTACGGTCCTAAATGGTGGCAGCGCCCAGCAAATGTCATGTCAAATGCCGTGCGTGCGTGTGCGTGTGCCAGTGTGTGACAGGAAGCCAAACAAAGGCAACATGTGTAACTTGTACGGGCTGCCAACGTCTACGTCTACGTCGACGTCGACGTCGACGCCTTGAAAAGGCGAGAGGCTGGAAATCTATTAGAACGTGTTTCGCCTGCCAACCCGATGCCGCTCCTGCATGCCCGTTTATATTTTACCCGAGGGCATAATAAGCTTGCCACCGACTGCTCCTTGTGATCCTGTCGCTCCTTGCGCTCCTTTTTTTTTTTATTTCAGCAATCGCGTGCGTGTGTGTGTCTGTTTAATATTTACTTATGATTGAGTTGCGTGGTGGCAGCGCTAGTGACACCCTCGCACAAACACACACACACACACACACACACACGCACACACACGGCACAACAATTTGGTAAAAGATTGCGGTTGCTTTACTGATTTTCTCACCCATTTCGTGTTTTTTATTTTATGTGTGTGTGTGTGTGTGGGGGGAGTATGAGATGAAAATTTAAATTGATTTTGCATTGTTTGACTGTCATTGTTGTTGCTTTTGTTGCCCTCGGGTTCGGGGTTGTTTCGCTTTTTTCCGTATATATAAATTTTTTTTTTTTTGTTTTTATTTGTGGCCCTGATAAGCTGCGATTCTCACATCCGCAATATTCTTATAAATTTCAATTTGTGCACCATAAATGCGGGCATGAAACATGGCACGAGAATGAGTTAACATTCTATTTGCGTAATAGGTAACTTTGTTACATATAACAAAATACATTTTGAACCGGATCGTTGTAGATCGTTGCATTATAATCGCTTTCTTATCTTCCATAAAGATCGATTTAATTATATTGGATTTATCATAGGAAAGCAGTTGATTATCGACAGGTAGATATTATTTACGATTGTAACAAACATTTTTATATAAAAGCCTGCGACATAAAAAGTTAAGTCTATGGTAAAAATCTTAGCTGGATTATATTGTTTCATTTTATCATTTGCTCATTTATGCCACCGCTTAAATTCTACTAAACTCTTTTGGGTCATAAATGATTTCCATGGTCTTTGCGACCCCAGCATTATTTGGTTTTTTATGAAATTTTTTTACGCCTTTCACTGTGCATCCCCTTGGCTGTTTTGGGCCCACGGCTGGACGACTCCTTCCACCCACCTATCAACTACAAACTTACTTTGTTGGCTTTGTTTCATTTTCTTTAGCTGCCTTTTTTTTTTGTTCTCCAGCCACTGTTTGCTGCTGTTCATACAAATGTTTATCGACTTGTGCGTTGATTTTCCGCTTGCTTTGGTTTTACAGCGCCCGCTCCTTGCGAGATTTTCGGGGTATCCATTGCCGTAGCCGTAGCACGTGCACGGTAGGGTTAAACATCACCAATCCTGACATGTGGGTGTGCGGGCCAAGTTCGATGTTGTTGCTCTGAGTGGGGCGGGGCGGTGGGGGGGGGGGGGGTACCAGCGTAGCCGCTGAATGCATGTGTATTGGTAATTGAATTTATTGTTTGACATTCAAAGTACCGTTGAGTCAATTACGCTGGAAAATTGGTATCAAAATATTTACGAGCTGTTTATTGCATTACGCAAGTTGATTCTGGAGGCCCCCACGAACCCAAAGGTAATGCAATTTACATGCTGATGCGGCAGCCCGATTACGTATATCGCAAATGGTGTATCATTCGAGCACGATTATATATATGGATGGAGGCCCAACATGGCAAGACAAATAGCATCGAGATGATTTGCTGAAGTGTAAATTGCACGAACACCTCAATTAGATGGGTACCTGTGTGCCAGATACAAGACTCTAAAATAATTGCGGCATGGCTAATGCTACATTTAACACTATTATCCAAATTCTTGTTCAGCTTCCCAAGTGCTCTTTGGTTGTGTTTCGACAGGTCGAAGGAAATTTAATTCCTTGAAATGCATGAACCGCACACGTAGGTATATCCTGTTAACGGTTTACAATCTTTAAGCCAATCGTATAATTTTCTTCAGCTAAACTAACTAGCTAGCTTCGTGATCTAAATATAAGTTCGATTTTTAATGCTGCTATTTAAATGTAAATATTTTTTTTCGTAAAATATTTGTATATTTTTTTTAAGCCGTTTTTTTTCTCTTTTTTGGCTTGGCAAGATATTTAAATGCCTAATTTAGGGACTTTCAGATCTCCTTGGATGTCTGCATATTCGCCTTAAGATTTTGGATTCTGCAACTGTAATTTTATTTAAATTTGTGCCTTTTGTGTTCCCATTCCAAAGTATTTACGAGCTCAAGTTTCGTCTTGCCTCTGCTGGTTATAAATATTTGCCACCGACTGTGCGCATACATATGTTAAGGATCTTGGCCTGACAACGCTGTCAACATTTGTCATATTTGCTGAGGAATGGAAACTGGGATACTTAGTCAACTCGATAACAAACTGAGCGACAGCTGGGCCATAAGATAAACGAGCTGAGGAGTAGCAGTTAATTAGCGGGACTTCATCAAACCTACAAATGTTTGGATGACCTTACAGTTGAGCATGCAACAAATGTATCTGTATCTGTATCTGTGATATGCATGCGTTGTTAGCAACAACAACAACAACAACAACAATAATAGTAAAATCAACAACAATAATAATGGCGACCAAACCATGCAATTAAATGCAAACAATTTGCTATAATTTATGTGCGGCGATATTGGTGGCTGCGCCACAAAATGTTGCATGAAGCGACTAATGCACAACGGAAGCGGAAATATATGTGGCCGCCATGGCTGAAAGCTGCCACCATGTGTACATTTTTGGATGTGTGTGTGTGTGTGTGTGTGTGTCTGTTAATTGGCTCAACCCCTATTCAAGAATTTGCTGACCCGTCACTGTTAAAAATTAGCTTCACAAATTTAGCATAAAAACAAACGAAAACTAAAAGCCAGCCAAATATGATTGGAAGGGAGGAAGGGAGGGGAGCTGGTCAGTTGTGCAAATTCCGAAAAATTTGCATATTTCAGACCAATATAAGCTTGGTATATTAATGCACATGAAGCGTTAAATGCATAAACAAAGCAACCAGACAAATTATTAATATGAATTTCTATTACGTTTTGAACGTTAAATATGCTGTAATAACAGCATTTGTTTGGTTAATTAGTCGGATTTGTGCTCACGAATTTCATGGTACGTCTAATAATGGAAAAACCATACGCTAAATCGGTCGTAAAATTATTAGAACACAGGTGAAGAGACCATTATTATTGGCCGCCACAATCTTGACCATCAGCTCGCCCCCAGGGTCAGGTATAATGCAGGCTGCCAGTTGGCCAGCTCAATGCAAATTGATACGGCAGCCATGTCGATGCTGCGCCGCTTTGGCCAGCATGTGTCTAATTTAAATTAATATTATGCCATGCAGCATGTGGCATGTGGCATACGGAGGCACATGGCGTATAGCGTATGGCGTATGGATTGCCCTTTGGTCCTTTTGGCTCCTTTGTGCACAACGTTCACGGCAAATTGAAATTGAAACTGCAACCGGATGTAATTGGGCTTGCACGTTGGGTGGAGTGGACGGTTGGACAGTCGTGCACAGTGCGATGATAATATCATTGATAGCTTTTGCCACAATTTGTAACCACAATAAGTTGTTGTTGCGGCAAAAAATGACAGAGCCCTGGCCCATGGACACAGGACCCTTGCATTCGGTCATTTCTGGCATCGTAAGCTTGCCTCGTGCGTGCACAGGATTCATTTTGGCCCTATGCTTTGTTAGGCTTTGCTGCCTGCATTTGATTATGGCTGTTGTCCCTCGGCTCGAATTCATTGTTACCACCGCTGCATGTAAGCATGTGTATGTGTGTGTGTGTGTGTGTGTGTGTGTGTGTGTGTGTTGTGGTTGTTGCACAAAAGAACATGCACGTTGGTAATGAAATTTGCAGTCTCAATAGTTGTACATTGTTATGATGATAATCCGATATGAACTAGGTGAATTGCCATTGTTGTGATTATAGTTATGGATTAAGGTAACGATAAGCTCAATATTAATTGCTATGATGCTACAGGAAATTGAAATTTGCTTTCCATCTGCAGTTATGAATTTCTGAACTATCTGCAAACGGCATTAACCGAGTAAGTTGCTGAGTAAATATATATGTATGTAGTTAAATACCTGAGTGTCTTTTAAGCTCTATTAATGCCAGCTGTGCTGCTAACATTGCCAAAATCTACTTCAGACTCAACCAACTACATAAAAAGTTTGCTTACAACAAAACAGAACACGCTTCAGCCGGACGTCACCGATTGCATTATACTCGTTCAAGGTATTTTGAAAAATACTCGTTTTTTACAGTTTGAACTCATTATGTGTAAATGTATGCAAAAGCAGTAAGAAACATATCCGATCGCAGAAATTGTATATGTTCTTAAACAGGATCAACAGCCGAGCCGATTTAGCCCTGTCCGTCCATACGTCTTTTTAATGCTTCAATCCAGGAAACTATAAGAGCTGGCAACTATGCTTATTTTCTTAAAATCGATAAAAATCGGTGTATATTTGAATATACTATAGCCTCCAAAAAACCGTTTGAAAAAGAGTCTACCTTTAAAATTGAATTCTATTGATTTGCGAAGGGCCAGTCTATATTTTCAAGTTGCGTTCTTCCTGGCAGACGGACAGCACAAACCCAATATACAAGTTTCACTTCGTGAACGAGCATTAAAATGTACATATATATGTATAAATAAAATCTGTGTATAAATATAGAAGGGAAGAGCAGATACAAGAGAATGCCAGCGAGTTGGAAAACTATAAACCATCGCAATTGTTGTGACTTGTAACTGTTTACAATTGTTTAACTTTGGCCAATAATATCACCTGCGTCGCCAGGCAGCCAGCAACAACAACAAGACTAAGCTGCATTTAGCTAAGGGTTTGCGGTGCCTGCACAGACAATGGGCCAACAATGAGGGCCAAGCGGGCAGTCAGCAACAAGTAAGCAAAAGTTTACGTATTTGCCATTTTCTAAGTATTTCTATGACTTTGTGCCATTGTTTTTGCTGCTGCTGCAGCTTTTTAGAGGTTTACTCGAGCATTAAATAAGTCAAAGCGTACACAGTGGCATCGTCGAGGAGAGGGAGGGGGAGGGGGTGGGTTAACCATGGCCAGCTGCCCGACGCGCTTGGAACAATTGTCAACAGTGCGCATTGTTGTTGTTAACAACGAGAAACTTTTCTGTTTGACTTTGGTATTGCAATGCGCTTTAAAAATAATTGTTTATCCAGTTGGGCAGTGTAAATAGCATTTATTTTATTGTTTGTTTATTCATGCTTTAGATGAATATGGTTTTTTGTATTTTGATTAATTTAGCTTAAGAAGGCTCCAATCTAGAGAGCTTGACAATGAAATAGCCTGACTAATTAACTTCTAAACTAAGTTAATGATTTTTATGAAATTTTCAGTAGTTAAATTAGATCATTGATATATACGGATCAGTATACATATATATACTAAATAATGAAGATGCTGAGGTGTGTATATATATAAAGAAAGGCTCAGTTAAAATCCGATTTTCAGCTTTGGTAATTGCAATTTTGATCTTATTTTAATTATATTTTTTTAAGTCAACAAAATTAACAATATTGTTTCAAAATAAAATCAATTAATGACAGCCAATATTAATATTAATATTAATATCCAATTAAATTTTTTTTGCAGCGCTATTTCAACTGATATTGAACTCATCTAAGTTTTCCTTGATTACAAAGTAGAAAACGTATGATTTTTTTTATCAACCTGACTTAAGAACAAAGCCTTCTTTCCTGCAAAAATTATTTTGCGCAATTTCAGAACTTCAATAAATTGTCATAATCATAACTTTTCATTGCGCGACAATCAAAATTAATGTAAAAGTAAATTCTCAACTTAAATCGGAGCATTTGCAAAACAATACGCCTAACGTAGCGTAAACGCAGCGACCCCAAAAAGCACATAACAATATTTTGAAAACGATAACTGTCAGCCCAATTCGAAAAGGGGTGCACCCCCCCTGAAGGGGAGGGAAGGGGTGGAAGGGTGGATAAGCCTGCCAGTCGCATATCATTAAAATGTTTCCGCCGAGGGACGTTGGGATGTTGCCATTGTCAGTTGGCGTTGCTAATCAGCGACGCCGCTAAAAGGTATTCATATGCAAAAGAGACGACGACGACATTATTCATTGCAAATGGCAAACGGAAGGGATCTATACTCAGGACAATATGTGCATGTAGATGCATGTGTGTGTCTGTGTCTGTATGTGTGTGTGTGTGTGTGTATTTGTGGAATACCGAAACTTAGGCGCTGCTCAAGGTAAAATATAATCAAAAGCCGTGAAAAACATTTTTACACGTCATTAAACTCAAATTCAGCAAAGCATGGCATCGCATTTTACAGCATCCAGGGACTACACACACACACACACACACACACACTGGCATTGGTGGCTGGCATATGGCAAATCTTAGACGCTGCACAAGATTGATGTGCCTCGGCCTTATAAACAAATTAAAGCGCCTTCTTACATTCAAATTGGGAGAGAAACTTTAAATATTCCATAGCATCCACATTCGAGAGAGTAGTTGTTGTTGAAAACTTCTAATTACCGTGTAATGATTGCGATGTTCATGTCGTTTGGTTGTCGGCGACAGCGATGCCCCCCTCCCCCCTCCCCCCTCCCAAGAACGCTCTTCAAGCCACTGGGCTGCCACTTATGAATAATAGCTTTTATGACAACTTTAGGCAAACGTCAAAGTTGTCAGAGTTGCCAAAGTTTTCTTCGTCGTTGTTGTTGCTATTATTAGTGTAAGAGTTTTATATATATAAAATATGCAAATCTGCACAAACATTCATGTATGCATATAGGTTTATATGGGTTTATGCTTGAATTTGTCTATTGTATGTTGTGTGCAAATTACATTCAATTAAAATTTATTTGCAAGCAGCAAACTAATTAAATTTACTATGAAAACTGCTCATATTTAATTATTCAATTAAAGAAAGAAATCAATAAAATATTATTTGCAGATGCTTAAAGCCGGTCAAAAATTGAATTCTTGGCTGTGAAAGTCCTGTTCGCTCTTGAACCGTAAACCTTTGAATTATTAATTTTTAAGCTAAATATATGTGTGGAAGGGTGTGTGTGTGTGTGGCCAAAAAGGGCAGCCAACTTGTCTGTGAGTGTGTGTCTGAGGGGTCACATTGATTTAGCCTCTGGGTCATCCGAGCACAAGGAATAAAGGATGGGGCTTCTAAGCTTAACAGAGCAATTTAGTTCCTATCTCATGTGCGCTTGTCCGCTTGAATGCACATTATTAAATTTAAGTAGCTGCCGCAGGGGGGATTTCACAGAACCAAAAAAAAACAAAAACAATCTGTGCACACATTTTTTTTTGACCAGGATTTTTTAATATTTTTGTCCGTTGCGTAACCTGCATTAATACCCTCTTGGATGGCCATACATTATGCATGAGTATTGAACAACTCTGACATCCGATCAAACCGGATTTTGGTTAAATTTCAAAACAAAAAAGCTCATTACCTTTCGGTTACGTGGACAGCCAATTTTCACAACTGCCAGGTGCAGGCATTGCATTACAATAACAGCATCAAAAGGAGCTACAATTCCAGCTACCAACGAAATGGCCCGAAGGCCGCCGAAAAAAATAAAGGACGAGGCAACAACAGAACTTTGAATATTTACAGCAGTCCTTAACAACTGACAGTTTTGTTGTGCATGTTGTGCGTTTTTTGGCAACTGTCAAAATGAACTGTTTTGGTCCCGTTTGCTGTTGGCAGGACACGCGGTAAATTACATTATCAGAAAAAATTAAATTAGTCACCTGCCCGCGGCGATTGCAGGCGGTTCGTCGTGAACCTGCCACGCCCACTGACAGATTTCGCTCTCGCATAATTGAACGAAATACTTTACAGAATGAGACATAAAATAAATTAATTTACATGCTCAAAATGCTTTTGTTACGTTTTACATTAGCTAATTAAAATTGACTTTATCATTTGGTTATCAAATTGCCTTGTTATCGTTATCGTTGTTGGTCCTCTTGATGCTTGTGTTGTAATTTTTGTTCAAATTTTGGCTTGCCTGTTACCTTACGGTAGCAGTTTTTTGTACGGTGCTCCCTTACGGCTGTGTTCGATGGTTATTTCAACCAAAATTGATAACGAAATTAACAACAATATACAACTTTCTATAGCTAATTTAATTAATTGAATTTTGTGAGATGTTTTTGTTCAGGCCGCTTTTAATGTAAAGTAATTAACTAACTGGTCCTATATCGAATCTAGATTTGGTACTGGAAAAGTTCTAAAAAAGTCCTTTAAGTTTGCTATATTGTGGGATTTTAATAATCCTAGCTAAAACATTTATATACTAGTACATTTTCCAGTTTCAGTTTTTATGCGGACAGATGGACAAATATAAATATATACAACATTCACTTCGTGGATCAACTTAATCTAATCTAATCTAGATATGTGTTAATTGTTAGACATTGTAAGAATATATTGGTACTAAGTTTAAGTAATATCATTTTGGTATATTTTTAGATGTTGATTTCTATACATTTTGATAGGAATCGTTTTCTATATTTCAACCTAATATTATGTTCGCATGCAAGTATTTACTTTGTAATAAAAATCTGCACACAACACTTCACTTACCCAAGTCATGGACATAAAAATCAATTCACACACAAATACACGCATGGCAATTACAACAACAATAGCAGTGTTAAATAATGGACCACTTCTGTGCAGGCCAACCACAAAATTATCTATAAAATTAATCACTTGACCAAATTGTACAATTTGCGTACCCAAAAATTAACTTAAATGTTGCTTTTTTGCATGCACAATTGCACACAAATCTTGTGGTTATGGCCACACATATATGGAGAGAAGCAAGTGTGTAACTCCGTTATGGGCCCCCCTCCCCCCAACTATGGGGAAAGAGAATACAAGGTCCTAGTGCCAGTGTGACGCTACCGGGCTCTGAACGCTGCGGCCTAACCCATTGAAAGCCCGAAAATGTATGGCAATTAGAGTGGCCATTGTGTGTTAGTCAGTCGTTAGTCGCTACGACAGAGCGGGAGGGGAGGGGAGGGGAGGGGAGAGGGAGGGCAGATGGGGCAGTTGTAGCCGGGCAAACTATTAGATAGCAATCCCCGTGCCTGTGTCGTTGTGTGCTGTTCATTTGGCCGCATTTTGTGGCAGCTACAAATGGCCCTTTGCTGTTTTCGTCGTGTCGAGTAATTTTTCAGAAGTCGCCTTGCATTGTTATACAGCTTATTGTTATTGCATAAAAATGGCGACACTCGCTTTCTCCCATTTACACACACACACACACACACATATTCTCTATTGCCCACACATGCAACAGTTGCAAATTGAGCGCAATTAAGCGCCGCAATTAACGTGTTGCAGTGTTTAACCTGTTACATAGCGTCTGCTTCTCTACGTGCCGGCCATTTGAATGGGATTTTCTAAATTTTAATGCTGGCCATTTGAGCGGCATATGTGTGTTCGTGCGTCGGTGTGTGTGTGTGTGTGTGTGCAATTGACGTTCATTTGTGTCCCCACAATTGTCGTCATTGCCATCGCTTGCATTTAAGCGCGCACATTTTTCACGTCCTCATTTTTTTTGCAGCTCTTCTGGACGCATTATTTTTAACGCCAATTATGTACACACTGGGTAGGCCACACCGCTAGCATCTATAAATTCGGAACAAATGCCGCGGACTCTTGATTACGCCCATTATGTTAATGGCCGTACGTGTCGGGTTTATTTTAAATGCCACGTATTCGTTTTCCACTTAACTAAAACTTGTGCCAAACCCTTTGATACATATTACCCCACTCTTAAGCTTTTTAACTGTTTTGCACTCTCAAATACAAGTTTATAATAATCACGTATAATTAACTGATGGCAATGATATTACATCTCCGACGAGGAGATACCCTGAACTCAGCAGTGCGAACTGTCATGACAAACATTTCAAATAACTTTATACTACAACATAAACAGTATAATAAATTAAAATAATATATTGACTTTTTTAAAATTGGCAAAGAGGTTGTTTATGATGAGGAATGTATATACTTTATGCAGTCGATGTCTTCATCTCCTTTAAAATTGTAACAAAGATTTGTAAAGATTAAGAATTATAATAGAAAACCTTACGTTTGTACGCTTTTAACAAAATATACATATATGCAGCCTGTTTAGCCTTACCTAAACTTTTCTAAATTCGTATAATTTGTATTCTTAAGCTTCACAAATTTCATAGACATGCAGAAAAAATATAACTAGCTAAAGTCATCAATATTAGGTAGAGAGAATTTTTGTTTATAGTAAAAGAAAATAAAATAAAACAAAATAAATAAAAAAATAAAGAGTCTGGTTTGCCAAATAAATATAATTTCGAAATCGTTCGTATTTAATGACACCTATGTATACAATTTTGCGATTATTTAATTTAAGTAACAAAATAAACTAGCAAAATCTTACTCAGATGCAATGTTATTTCTAATAATTCTAGCACATTTGGCTCAATGAGTTTTAAAAAGCGCATGATATAATTATGAGGCAAGGATTGTCAGTGAGGTAACATAGAGGGAGTTGGAGGTTTGCAGCTGGACAGCTCCGCTTTAACTGACCGCCAGTTAAATATGCGAATGCTTTCCACTGACAGGGTTGAGGTAACATAGCTGTTGCGACCGCAGAGTCAGTTCGGATGCATGCATAACCAGTTGTGTACAAATTCCATAGCATACTTTTGTGCGCTGGCGAATTTTTGAAATGCAAATTTCGACATATCTTAATTATGTGCACATTACAGCCAAATGGATTAAATATTAACTATGTTATGCGAACTGTGGCAAAATATTTTTGCAGTATTTTATTAATATGCATTATTTGTTACGTGTGTTTTGTAACGCTATAATTTTATGCAATTTCATGAGAAGCAAAAATAAAGTATTCTATTATTTTTTGACTGTCCGGCGGGCAATCATAAAAATTCATAGACCGCAAGAACACGCTTAAGTGGAGCTACACACACACACACACACACACACACGCATACACAGATTCTCAGCAGCACACCGTATGTCCATTTCAATTATTTGGCAAATCAAACTGTTCACATACAAAAACCGTTTCGAGCCATAACAAAACCTCATAAAAGAGATGTGTGTGTGTAGCCAGATAAAAATCAAAATTAAATCGAGCGAATTCATGCGTAAGAATTAATAATTTCCGTTTTGTTTTGTTCGTAGTTTGCCTAAGGAGTTTAAATATGCATATAGATATGTATACCGGAAATTAGATAGCTATTGGCAAAATAATTGCAAATCGATGTTCGCATTACAATCACATAAACTGAAAGTTCATTTCTATAATTTATGTGTCCTATAAATTGCAAAAAAAAAATAAATATGAAATATAGTATATGATTTCACCAAATAAGTGGAATATTTCAAAATTAATTAATTATGTTAAGAATTTCTTACCTACATTAAATTAAAAAAATATTAAGATTTTATGGTCAAGTTAATAGCTTTACTCATCGTTACTATTATTAACTTGTCTCGCTGTCATTCCCCATTGCACACACGGATGGCGGTCCTCACTGTCTGTTGATTATTCTGGAAAAGATGATATCCAGAGCAAACGTGCGCATCGGTGCTACTATGAAAAATTGTTTGGTTGAGACACAGGTAAGGACACAGGTATCAGAAAGTTGTAATGTTTATGATAATTATTAAATCGAAAAGTAATATAATAAAAAAATGATTAAGATTTCACAAATTATTCGCTACAACTACTGTTTGTTAAGAAAATCCACAATTCTCAAAAATAATTTTAAATTTTATTTCAGCCATATCCTATCCTATCTTCGCTCAAAAGAAATTATTGGTTATATAAAACATGTCTAATTTATATACCCAAAACCACAGAATAGTAGTGTATCCAATAAGTGGTATACCCCAGGCTCAAACTAATGCATCCATATTCCACACAAAAAGTGAGAGTCGGAAAAAATGTTCTAGGCAAACTTGGTGTTGGCCATGTATTGGTATAGCCAACATCTTTGTTGTGTTTGGAAAGGCATAGCCAATCCGGTGTTTTAGTCATGACCAAGCCATGTTCCCATGCCCATTCTTTGAGCATGCCACGCCCAACCTGGCACTTAGAATGCCTTTAGCCCGTATCATTTTTGTTTTTTTTTTCATTGTTCATTGCCAGAGTCTTTTCTACGTTATTGGTTATTGACTTTTTACGCCGTTTGTTGTTTTAAAATTGCTCATATCATGCACATGACTGAGCGCACGTACCCCATTTTTTCCACCACTCGACTAGTATATATACACACACAGCCACACACACACACACACGCACACACTTGTCAACAAAAGGGGGTCGCACTTGAGAGGGGCCTGACAGCCCTTTGACTGCTGCTTTGTATTGCAGTTGACTTTTGAAGTGTTTTTATAAAATGGACAAGCCCGCTGATTACAAAATTGTGGCCATCGCCAGGCTACTTGGTTATGCAGCGGACATCACAAAGGCGCTAAGTGCAGGCCATGGCCGTGGCATATAGATGAGGTGGGTGGGGCAAGCGGCTCGATTACGTGCCGTCGCAGGTGCATGAAATTGCACATGAAATTGAGTTATGACACATATCTCTGCGAGGTTGGGGCTTGCTCTTTGCGTGTAAATGATACGACCCCCAATCAACAAAAAAAAAAAAGAAAATAAATATTTTAACGAAAAAATAAATGAAAATCATACCAACCAGCTGCTCAGGCGCACGAATAAATTTGCTCAAATCACAGCTGCTTGGGGCTTGATTTATGAGCCAAAGTGGCAAAAGAAGTAAAAACTTCCAGTTAACAACTTGCAGTTTGATTGGCACACCTCGCATGTGGCTGCCGAAAGATCCGAAAGGGATACAAAGGGGCCACAGAGGTTTGCTTTATCAACTGTGGAATTTAATTAATGAGCACAATTTACTTTCTAATTAGTGCAACCACTCGCAGGCACCTTGGCGATATTTGTGATTGATATGCTAACATTCAAGTGTAAATTTCGTTATTTAAAATACGGGCTGGAATGCCAGCGTGCTTGGGCCAACCTCTTTCGCTGGCAAATTAATTCAAGTGCGTAAATTACTTGGAGCAACCTCAGGTGATTGCCAAGCTGCCAGTCTACCAAATTGTCTGGCTGCGTGTGAACCAGGCCTTAATTGAAATTTTGGCGGTTGGACCCAACTACCCCAGCATATTGCCATAGGAGTGTGTTGTTGATTTGCGGTAGAAATAAATGTGAAGGTTTTCATTTAAGCCAAGGTGAACTAGACTTAACAGAGTGCTGGACAGTGCCCAGCTGTACTTCTTAAGGTTTATTTCGAACATCGAGCAGTTGATATTTTGTTTAACGGGGGAGTTTATTACAAAATCTAAAACAAAAGAAGATATGTCTTTGGCAAGTAGTCGCCTTTTAATTGCATTCCAAATGCAATTCGCTATGCCTTTGCATTGTATTTCATTATTAATAGAACACAAGAATTTCAATGAATTGCATTTATTGCATTTTCATTAAGGTAAAACACAAAGTTAATTAAATTAAGGAAAAAGACAAAATGCTGTGTGTGCTGTATTTTATATTGACTACGTATCTGTTTATTAAGCCCTTTCTACTAGTCTCAAGTCTTGTCACAGCCGTGTGCTTAAATGTTTATGGAAATATTTATTAAGTCTATCTATCTGTTGATAATATATACATATATAAAAATAATCTCGGCAAAATAACTAGCTTTAATTAGCTAAAAATGCGATGTGGATTTTTCATCAACTTCTAGGCGAACAGGATGGCTGGTCCTTGGGCGAATGCACCAAATTACCTCACTTTTGTCCGCACATGTGCAGCATGTCTGTCCGTTGGATTAACTAAAGGCTTACAGACCAGTATATGGCGGACATATGTCCTGCTGGCTTTAGCGGCGCAAGTGGCAAAGGTTACTTTATTATTGCATTAGTCGGGATGAGAGTGCTGCACTTTGAGAACTTTATCACAATAGGGTTGACATTTTGGCCCATTGGCTGCTGGCCTTCGGGCAGCACTTGCTTTGAACTGCGCAGTGCACTCTACTTTCCCCCTCGGTGGCTACGCTTCATGCACAAAATCATAAGCGAAGCAAATAAAAGCGAAGCGTTGCGAAGTGTTTGATTTGTGGATACCCAAAGAAGAAAGTACAGCGTGCGTAAGAACATAGATAACCCTGGCAAACGACTCCATTTTTGTGTTTTTATACCCTAGAAGGGTATATTGGTTTTTGTTCAAGTGTATGTAATGTATGTATGTATGTAGGATCAAAACGATAATTTAACAATTTTATTAAAATCGGTAAAAATCAATGGTTGATTTATTTTTGTGAGAATTTGTGTTTGTATGTATAAGGTTCGAATATACATGGTATCACCTATTCGGGCGGTTCAGACTAGAGCCTTCTCACTTGTTTATCAACGATATTTTTCATGACAAAAAGAATTTAGTTTTCTGATTTGTATACTTGTTAATCTAACGTATATATATTAGGTCTGTATCTGAACTGATATACCGCAGTAAAGTTAATTTTTCCGTTTCACTTGCATTCACCACTATTATTATTATTATTATACCCCATATTTCTTGTTTCGTGCATCTAGGGTAAAATAAAGCCACCCAAATTGACAACATGATTCGAGTATTATGACAACAATTGAGTCCTCTCTCTGGCAGCTTGGTTGCATTTTAATTACGAGCAGGCCACAAAAGTGTACAACAAATTAGTTTGCTTTAAAATTGCCAATAAATTATAAATGCTTTTAAAATTATTTTAAATGCCGTTGTAAAATTGTTTGCAATCCGGTGCTGCCTGCTAAATGGCAAACAAAAAAATAATATATATAATAATATATATATATGTATTTATTTAATATGCAATTTTCAATATGTTGGCATTATTTTCTAGTTACTTAATTGTTGTAAAGTAGTTAAAGTGATTAAATATTCCATTTGTTGTGTTAAACGCTGCAATTAAAAATACAAGCAGAATTAAAATGGCTTACAAAATTCGCAGACGGACAAAAGAGAAGAGAGCGCCAAAATAAAATATATATATATATATATATAGCTATATGGAGATAAAACTGGCGACAGAAAGAGTTTCCACACCCTCCGATATGGCGCTTGTGGTTCAGAGGAGCATCTGGCGGCGGGAGCCAACGCAAACACAAAACTGATTAAATATGCACTTTGCAGCGTGGAAAACGCGGAATAAATTAAAGTGTTAATTTAACATGACACATTAGTGCTGCCCACCCTCACACATGGACGCACACACACAAACACCTCACACACACACACACACACACACAGCAATAAGCACACACTTAGACAAAAGTTAGCTTTGGCTTTTGCTTTGGCTTTGGCATTGGTCTGTCTGGGATTGCTGCCTGATTTTTGTGTGTGTGTGCGAGTGTGTGTGCTTGGGTGTGTGTTTTTTGGGGACGCGAATGTGCTGCTAATGAGCTGCGTTGTAGCTTCTGGTTTGGGACTGCCTGGCATGGTTACAGCATAGGGATTACGACCACGAATGGCCATACCCCCTCATCTGTCGTGTGTCAAGGTGTTTGAAGTAATTACGCGTATACTGATGTATTAGCATTTTCAGGCGGTATTATTGTTGTTGTAGTTAGCTCTCAACTGTGCGAAGGCAAAGCAACAACAACAACAACAACAAAAATAATAAAAAATAAACTTTGAAGTTGTTTTAATTGAATTTGCGGTGTTTTAACTGCCACCTGTTTCTGCACATACACATTTTTGGGTGTGTGTGTGTGTGGGAGAGGCTATATTTGTGTGGTTGCTGATGAAATAATGAATTTAGCTCAGCGCTACGACGTACTTGGCAAATTGGCGCGAAGTTTGTGTGGTGACTAACTAAAATGTAAAAATATTTAAAAAACATATTTTCTACAAATAAAAAAGTCCGAAGACTAATGCACTTATTATGAAGAATCTGTGATAAATCATACTAAATAAATGTAGTAGGCTATTTTTTACGTTCAGAGCTGGGGCCTTTGAGGGCTTTTAGGAATTCGTTCAGATAGATAATTTTCGCAGTCGGCACATCGAACATAGATACAAAGAAACTAATGTGTGGGATGCCAATTTTTAAAATAGCTTTATTTATTTAAAGCATTAAATATGATAAGCCTTTAAAATGTTCAAGTTTTAAAATAATATTGCGTTAGTGATGCTAAGAAAACTTAAGATGTATTTGTTTATAAATTGTATCTTTTCACTTTGCTATCTCGTTTGAACAAGGCATATTTTCGACAGATTATCTTCTCTAACAAAGCAGGACAGTGTTAAAGCAGATATCGTAATTGAACCTTTGTTGCATATCTGTACAGGGTAATAAATTGCAGAGCTAACCTATGGCTGAGTCTTATCTGAGCTTAATTTCCAGTGACGTGTTATTTATGAAGTTGTCAATGCTGGCCAGAACGAAGTAAACAAAACAAAGCTCCGAGACTTTGACTCGGATATGTGTGTGCTATTTTCTAGTAAGGCGTGATTAAATGTTGGCGCTTTCGTTTTATGTGAGCTGCGAGATGCCGTAAACATGACAGGTGGAAAGTGCTAGGGCAATTGGTTACGCTTAATCACCTGCTCAATGGATGGCAGCAGAAACAGAAGCAGCAGCAATTGCAAGGGTTACAGCAGCGAAATCAAGTATACGCGCCGTGTACATAATTCTACGCATTGACAGCGACACTAACTTAAATAGTAGTGACCAGGGATTGAAGGCAAGCCCACAGACAGACACACACAAACACACACACACGCGGAATCCAAAGAGTGTGCGACAGTTCTATGAAAATAATGAAAAGCGAAAGCATCCTGGGAGTTTTATTACAATTGATCACCTGTTACGTTCATTGGTAATTGTACCCAGAGCCATACTAAACACACACACACACACACGATGAAGCCGTGGTCCGATCTGAGTGAGTGAACCAACGGAGCACCCAAACCCACATCTGCTCTGCAAACACCACACGGAGCCAATGCAGTCGCCGTGGCTTCGCCGTTTGGCTTTGGTTTTGGTAGATGAGGTCAGCTTTTGTGTCTGGCAACCTGGTCACTGCCAGAATGCTAGAATGGTCCTGCCGGTCGTATGTTTGCAAATGGCATACGAGTGCTTATACGGGAGTCCAGGGTCGCAGCAATTGAGTGCGCCAGCGCCTCCGCACCCATTCAATGTTCGCTATTTTACAGTTGCCGTGTGTGCTTCCAATATGGCCTCGGGACATTTGTTACAGTTGAAATGCGCTCGTAAAATGTTTTTCGACTGCTCTGCTAGTTCTGCTCCAGCAGCGGGTTAAAAATGCATAGCGAGGGCGTACACAGTCCGGTTGTGGGCAGGTGGTCGGGCGGGCGGGCGGGGGGTGTGGTGTGGTGGGGTGGCTGTTGTGATTGCCAACAAGTAAAATAAATTGTTGCATTTTAATGTGCTGACCTCCCTTCCCATTCCCCTTAACCCGTTCACAATCCAGGTGCGTGTTTCTGCACTGTTGCGGGATTTATTGAATTTTAAATTTTAATTTGCCATTCAAAAAAAGGAAATAAAAACAGAAACAGAGAGAAAGAGAGATAGGTTAATCGAAAGGAATCGTTTGCCTAACAGCATGCAAGCTTTTTCTTTGTTTAATAATGCAAGATTGATAAAATTTAATATTATTGGTTTTTTTTTATGGCAAACAATAGTAATGGACGGGTTATAATCTTATAATCTCTTAGTTTTTTTTTAATGCCGTCTGTCCGATATACCATACAAACAGGTTTTTGGGCAGAGAGTACGTTATCAATGTTAATTTAAATTATAATATATTTATTGAAGTTGTGCCTTAAATTTGTTTTAACACAAATGTAATTCCGATATTTAATATTCCAACATGAAAAGCTATATCTAGTGGTTGGGTAGGTCATTGCAATTGACTTGTTGTTGTAACCGATTGCCATTTGCCCTCCTGCTGTGCCCATAAGTCATTAACTGCTGCACTGTCATTTGTCAAATGTGTTGCAGTGCTTTGTAGTCGGGACCGGCGTTGGAGGCATTGCATGAAATGGCAGTCGACGGAATTATCATTAACTTTAGTTGGTTTAGCATTTACATGACATGCTTACCTCGGGCACTAACATATCACTGCAGCCAAAATGGATCGTTAGTCTCTCTGCAGTTTGTGCAATTTTTGTGATGGCGCCCCAAAGCATGCTACAAAGTTTGTATGCGCCGCGCCCAAAGCGCCAAGGAACACAATGTGCTAAGAACGTGCATAACTTTTAATGAAAAACAACGCATTTGGCTGTTAATAATGAAATGCGACAGCAAAGGCTGACAAATTATGTTTATTATTTTATATTACTCGGCTGGAATTTTTCTTATTACCGTAAGGAGTCGCACCTTTGCCAGCTAAGCAAATCAGTTGCCCGGCGGGCAACCGAATGCGGAATGCTTGTCAACATTGCTGCGTCCCGCCTGCACCACCCTTAAGGTAAGGCAAATCTGTTTGCCGCACGAGCAAAATTTTTTCTCTTAAAAATAAGAAGAAGAAGAAAAGTTGTGGCAACCCCTCGGCGCATTGTATTATTCTTTTATGCGTTTCTAATTTCATTTAGCGACATTCGACATTCCCCCGCCCCCAACGCGTTTTCTGCAGGTAGCCTGAACTTTGATAAACATTTCTTTGCCTCAGCTTTGGTTCTTCTGCATTGTTGTTGCTTTTTTTTTTTTTTTTGGTTGTTGTTATTCTTTTTTCATGTTGTATGCTCGGCGTGCTGAGTATTTTCTTTTAATTTTTTTGCCCCCATTACCTCCACGACTTTGGCAAAATTAGATTAGAAATATTGCTACCAGCATTTTGCTTTGCTTTTCCCATTTGTGTTATTTTATTTTTTTCTTCTCTCTCTCTCTCTCCGTCATTTTATGTGCGTTATTAATACGCATGTTGTTCTCTTGCTGTTTTGCATGCGCCAACAACTACACGATAACAACAGCAACATCAGCCCAGAAAAATGTGTTTTTATGTTTGTTTAATATTTGAGATTTCCTTTGGCACACTGGGGATGGCAAGTGGCCCAGTACGGGACGAGCTGTTTTAGCTCAAATCATGTTTTAATTTACTTAGCCCTGTTAACGTTTTCATCTGCTGCAGGCTGAGCGCTGGCCAGCAACTGCAGCAGGAGGCTCTATTATGCCATGATGTCGATAACTATAACGGCCTCTCAAAATTCTTCATATAATGCAAAATAAATTTAAAACAAGTAAGAACGTTGCAGTCGGGCGCTACCGACTGCGTTATACTCGTTCACATTCTTAATTATTATTATTATTTTAAAAAATTTCGATATTTGATAATGGGGGTGGAGGTGGGGGTGTGAGTGTTGGTGGAGGTGGGGGTGTAAGTGGGGATGGGGGTTTGTCGCCGAAATTTTGTGCCGATCCTTAAAGGCGGTGGCCAGTTATCTACCCTCTAAATTTGGTAACTCTACCTTAAAAACTGTGGGAGACACAGGCATTTGCGGCGGGGCGGGGGCGCTGGGGGGCGTTCTAGTGGGCGTAGCCGGGGTATCAAGGTCTCATTTTTTAGGAGAGGTCATCAGCTATCTACATACCATTTTGGTATGTGAGGTGATTCTGAGGGGGCCAAAATTTGGTCAAAAATCATGTCAAAATTGACAAAAATTTTGACATATAAAGCTCTTGGATCCATAGTTCCCAAACTTCAAACTATCATAACTTTGTCAAAAGTGAACCGATTTTCACGTTTGAGGGCATTTTGTTCATGATTTGT
>SCDY01001710.1:0-46189 GCA_004143825.1 Drosophila micromelanica
AGAAGAAGGCTAAACTAAAAATTTTTTGTTAAGTTTTTTTTAAAATTCAAAATTTTATTCAAAAAAAAAAAAAAAAAAAAAAAAAAAACAAAGAAAAGGAAAAGAAACAGTTGAGAATAGCTCGACTAGTAGATACCCTGACTCCTTCATTTGGTGCACACATATTAGGCAAAAACCAAAAAAAATTAAAATGTTATAATATTTTTTTGTTTTCTAATCGATCTTGGTATATCGATCTGTGCATGTGAACCGAAGTTTGTTGTTTTTTAAGCGTTCATAAACTACGTGAAATAAGCTCAACAAATCTGAGTATGCTGTATCTATCGATCGAGCTATCGATCACTTGCATTTACTTGAGTTTACATTCCTTACCCCTTCTAGCTCTTGGTTTAGATGCTTTCCAAAGCCAATATACCCATTTCAATGTGTTTAGGGTATAGAAAGCAAGCACAGCACCGAAAATGGAACCTCGCACAAAAAAAAAAAAATAAACACAGATGTAAATGTTGATCTGATTTTGATAATTCACCAGCAATGCTATTATCGATACACACACACACACATACATACATACATACATACACGTATAGAACAGTGTGGGCACACACACACACACACACACACCTATAAACATATGCGTGTCGTTGCAGACGTTTGAAATGACCCCAGGCCAGTGTGCACTAAGGGCAATTTAAACACTTTTAGTATTTTGTTAGTATTAATTAATCAGCTTGTGATTAAGCAAAGTTTTTTGATTTACAGTGGCTCAGAGCTCGTTTGATCCTAACTTTAAGGGTCTGAAATAATGATAAAGTTATGAAAATGTTCATTATTATTACTTTATCACAATAATAATTACACTTTAAATATTTTGTAGAAATGCCAAACAGCACAAATTACAGAAAACTGGATAAATTAGATTTCCCTATTAATTACTATTTTATATATTTATTTTTTCCAATAATGCTTAAAGTTTCCAAGTTCTTAAATTAATTTTTCCCTTCGGCTCAGGAGTTTCTAAAGTGAATATTACAAAAGTTTTTTCCAAATTAAAAAAAAATACCAAATTGGCAACACTGGAAATAGAAAAAACACAGAAGTTAATCAAAAATGATATTGTAAAAATATTTATTTATTTTTATTAAATTTACTTAGAAAATTAGGTATAAATAAATAATTAAATTCAAATTTTTCATTGTAAATCTGAGGCATTTGTAATACATCAAAAAAGTTCAGATTTTTGTCAAGTTTAAATTTTTGGTATATAACATTACAATTTTCCATAGTGCAATGCGCATTTGGCCTCGTCTGTTTGTATGTATGTGTATACGGGTTGTACATTGTCCAAATGTTTCAACGCTTTTTTATTTAATTTGATGTGGGCGATGTGTTATTTGCATTGAGGTGTTTGTATACCCTGTACTCATCAAAATTGATATATAATCATAATGGTTTTGTGCAAATGCTTGAAATGGACAAAATATGCATTTATTATATATATATTCGTTATCAGATATTTTTCCCAATTTAGAATTCGATTACATTTTTTACGATATTTCAATGGAATCTGATCGATCGATCCTTAAAATAATTCCGCTATTAGGCATCTTGAGAATTTAAAAGCTGTTAACATTACACAGAAAAGTTATTCAAGAAAATGTTGTCTGCAGTCTAGCGGCTTTATGTTAATTGTCCAGCAAGGCAATTTAGACTCTTCTATGCAATTCTCATTAATTCAAGTAAGGCCTGCAGACTTTTGGTATTTTCAGTACTGTGTGTGTTATTTTAAATTTATATTTCAATTGTGAAAAGTGTGTTTTGATAGTTAAGTGGCTCTCACTCACTTGATCTCTCTCTCTCTCTCTTAGTCTTTCTCTCTCTCCCTATTACTACCTCTTGCTCTCTCATTTGCTTACTCTTTCATTTACTCGCCCTCTCTCATATGCCTTCTTTTTCTTACGATCTCTTATTGTATTTCTCTCTCTCTCGTTTACTCTATATCTGCCTCTCTTACACTGTATCTCTCTCGTTCTCTTATTCTGTTTTCCTCTTATTCTCTTTTTCACTTACTTTCACTTTTTTACTATCGCTCTCTCTCTCTCTCTCTTACTCTCTGTATCTTCCTCTCTCTTTCTTGCGTTTATAGTTGGAAATAAAGTTATTGTTTTCAACATCTAAGATTGCATACCATATTAGAGTTTGTTGAATATATTTACGAATATTTAATTATGATTTAACTAATTAATAAATGTTCATCGTTTTCTTTTTTGCAGTTGGGAACAATCCATCGATAGTTAATCTGGACTTTAGCAGCATTGCTGTGCCTGGGACGAGTACAACGGGCGGCAGTCCGCCGACACAGAGCGCTGGAGGGACGCCGCAGGGCGCTGTCAACTTGCAGCAACAGTTGCAGCAGCATCTGCAGCAGCAGCAGCAACTGCAGCAGCAGCTGCAGCAACCGCTCACCGACATACCCATGACGGATGAGTTCAATGTTAACTTCGATGATGATCCGGCGACGGTGCGCCAAATGCTCGTCTCCAATCCGGAGGCGCTATCGCTGCTGCGCCAGAATAATCCCCGGCTGGCCGAGGCCCTCGACTCGAACGATCTGGCGACATTTTCGCGGGTGCTGCACGAGCACATCGCCGAGCGGAAGCGTCGCAACGAGCAGCGGATGCGGATGCTGAATGCGGATCCCTTCGACGAGGAGACGCAGCGCCTCATCGCCGAGGAGATCAAGCAGAAGAACATCCAGGACAACATGGCAGCGGCAATCGAATACAATCCGGAAATCTTTGGCACAGTCACAATGCTGTGAGTACCATTCACAAAATAAAGAATTTCCCCAACAATTAATCCATGTTGTTGGCACAGCTACATCAACTGTAAGGTGAACGGTGTGCCCGTCAAGGCATTCGTCGACTCCGGCGCGCAGACGACAATCATGAGCAAGGACTGCGCGGAGCGCTGTCATGTCAATCGGCTCGTGGACACGCGCTGGAATGGCGTCGCCAAGGGCGTTGGCACACAGCCCATCTTGGGTCGCATTCACATGGTCCAGCTGCAGATCGAGAACGATCATTTGACCTCCAGTTTTACGGTGCTGGGTCAGCAGCCCATGGACATGCTATTGGGCCTGGACATGCTCAAGCGGCATCAGGTGAGCCAGCTTAAAAACAGAATATAAATGAAATTCGAAATATCCGCTTACCTAAAACGTATGCTAAAATCGATAAATATCGATTGTGCGAAATTGGGCATGAAGTTATCGATCATTTCAAATATATGGTGTTGTCAATTGAAGCATTTGTGAAGATTCAGTACATTTATATATACACCTGATATTATTTTTATATGATTTTGAAATTTGTTTGTTTCAAGACGATTTTGAGTATTCTATAAACCATGTTTCACTTTATTTCGAATCAACAAAAATTATATATTTTTTTGTCATTTATCGAGAGATAAGATTCGGATTCCCCGAATAGAGATAATGATACAGAAATAATTTCCCAAAATAAATCCAATCATAACATGATATTGAGATAAAAAAAATTCTCTTTTTATATTAATGAATTTCTTATCGAATTTATTTTTTAATAATATATTTAATGAATTTAAACCCGCATCTGTCTGTCTCGCTCTTTTTGATTGCAGTGCCTTATTGACTTGCAACGGAATCTGTTGATCATTGGCACGACAGGAACGTCAACGCCATTTTTGCCGGAGAGCGAGCTGCCTGCGTGTGCCCGGCTCACCGGCAATCCGGAGGAGAACGAACAGCAGGCGATTGCCCAGGCGATTGAGCAGAGCAAGCGGGAGAGCGGAGGAGCTAGCACCAGCAGTGCCCGAGGCGTGTCCGCCGCCGCCGGCTTTGATCTAAGCAATATTAACTCGATACAGCCGCTGGATCGTTTCACGGAAAAGGATGTCAGTGATCTGATGGAATTGGGATTCCCGCGCGGCGATGTCCTCAACGTGCTGAGGATCTGCAATGGCAACAAGGCGGTAGCCAGCTCAATGCTGGTTAGCCGCAATGCGGCCGCCGGCGGCGGTGGACTTAGCTGAACGCTGCCTCCATGGCGACTGCCGCTCCAGCTCCAGCTGCTGCTGCTCCGTTCACTGCTCTGGGATCAATCAAAACCATTTTTGCAATACTTTAACCACCAACACAACGAACTCCTCCTCAATAATAACAAACAAACAATGTCAACTCAATGCCGATTTCGATAAAAACAAATATCACGCATTTCGCTTTTAACATTTAGAACATCTTTTTATACCCTGAACCCATTGAAGATGGGTAAAACAGGGTATATTGGTTTTGTGCAAGTGTATGTAACAGGCAGAAGGAAGCATCTCCGACCCCATAAAGTATATATATATATATATTATTGATCAGGATCACTAGCCGAGTCGATTAAGCCATGTCCGTCTGTCTGTCTGTATGAACGCGTCGATTTCAGAGACTACTAAAGCTAGAAAGCTGATCTTCGTATATACCATACGCAGATCAAGTTTATTTCAAAAGATCGATAGCTCTTTCCGTTTTCTTATTATCGATAATTATCGCTTTTTTTATTCGGGTTTTTTAACTTAACATAACTCTCAAACCATAGAAGCTAGAGCCACCAATTTGTTTCAATATATTCTTGTAAGGGATAGGCAAATTTTGATACCTTCGGATTTTGGATACCTCCCCCCAATCGCCCCCAATATGTTTGTGTGTGTGTGTGTGCAAACTTGTTTATGATTCCAAGCGGGTTGAAATGCTTATAAAGACACATCGCAGGGTTCAGGGTATCTTCTAGTCGGGCGGCCCCGACTAGAGCCTTCTCACTTGTTTCTATATAATTTAATGCCCATGTACAGTAGTTCAATCAAACCTGTGATTTCAGATCTAAAATTCATATTCTTTTTTACTTAACTCCATAATTCAATTTAAAGTATATAAAATTCGAATTCGATCTCTCTGAAATTGCTACGAAAAGCTTTTTGAAAATGTATTGCAAACTTTGCCTGACAACAGACACACACACATACAGACACACACACATACATACACACACACATACATACACACACCTAGGTACATATATATATATATATAATCATATATACGATTTGAGCTAGTATTAAGACTTTAACCATATAATGTATTTACGAAGTGAAATGGTTAAATAAAATGAGAATTGTTTTTGGATTGGAAATGGAATTAAACGTATTTTACACTCGAATATTTTTTTTTTAGAATTTTCCAAAACTATACGACATTTGTTTTTAGTAATTATATTATATATATGATATAATCTTAAATTTTTTTTTAAATTGAAAAGTTTTATTAAATTAATTTTCAGGCAATCTTTGTTGAAAGCTTACTTAAAAAATCAAAATCAAAGTATATAATGGTTATTGCCGAAGATCAAATATTAAAATATAGTATACATTACTTTTTAAAATGATATCTATGCCTATGTTAGCAAAAAAAAAGAAATCTGAACTTTGTGAAAACCAAAAATTATTCATTGAAAGTAGCTGTTGTTGTGGTTGGAATTATTACAAATTTTATTTTATTTTTGTATGTATTTATAAATGTATAAATCGTAGCATGTACATGTGTCCATACAGACAGACATTCTCTGGCGCCAGCAATAAATTCGAGGGCAAATAGTTCTGATCATCAATGAATGCACTTGCTTCGGAAGTTTAGTGTTATATTTTTTTCTCAGGTGTTTATGCTCACACACACACACACACACACACACGCACACACATACATAACGGTACATGCACGCATGTATCTATCTGTATTATAAATAGTATACATATGTGTTTAACGTACATTTCAATTTATTAACATCTGCTGTTGTTCTTGATTTTTTATGCTGTTTTTTGTTGTCGCTAAAGGCCAAAAATATATAATTTACTCTTCATCATCGTCGTCTTCGTCGTCATCCTCGTTGGGGCGCGATGTTGAGTTTTTGTGATTGAACTCCTTTTCGGGATCAAATTGCATGCCCTCCTGATCGGCGGCATCCTCTTCATCATCATCGCCAGCCACCTGAGCGTTCTCAGCCTCGGCGCGTTCCAGACGACGCGCCAAATCGGCCTCGTCAATGGCCGTAACCAGTTTGGGCGCCATTATCACCTTAAATTCGCCCTCGAATTCGATTATCTTGGCCCGTATACTCTCAATGGCCACCTCCAGTGCTTTCAGGCCGTCTGTCTTCTTTGTGGTGGATGTCGTCATCACATATCTATCGAGAGCGTAAGTTAATTAATGAAAGTAAACACATTTTTTTGGTTGAAAGGTGAAAGGTGAAACTTACAGCGGCGGCGCTATCAGATTGATGCGTATGGGCAGCTCCTCTGTGCTCAGCTCGAGTCCTTTGCTGAGCGATGCCTTCACTGCATCGATGCCCTCGTAGCCGTAGCACGAGCACTCGATGTCGGCGCGTATTTTGACCGTTGGCGAGACCAGCTTGCGTTTGATGTTGCTCAGCAGCACCTCCTTGGTCTCGGCATCCAGATTGCACTCATCGAACACGGATGGATCGGTCACCGATTGCTTGAAGATGTCATATGCGACCGTTTTGCTGTTGTATTTCTTTTCAAAATACCAGGCGGTCTTGTTGTACAGCTCCTCCAGTTTCTCGCTGCTGTCGTAGCCCAAGATGTCGGCCACGTGACGCAACAGGGAATTGATTGCCTTCGCCTTGGCGAATCTCTCGGTGCACTTTTCCACATCCTCGGGCGATACACGACGCTTGGACAGATCAATGTAGCCCTTCTCCTTGTCGACACGTATAACGACAACCGGCTCCGTTTTGCCCACACGGATCAATTTGTTAATGGATCGGATGCGACGACGTGACAGCTCCGAGAGCAGAATCATGCCCTCAATGTTGTTGTACTCCAGCAAATGGACGTAAGCGCCCATTTCGGCTATCGAGAGAACGTTCACCATGACGACATCCTCGATTTCCGGATATTTCTCGTTGTAGAAGCGTGAAGTTAATGCCATTTTGTTTGTGTTTAAGCACTATCTAGAAATTCCTTATAACTGCAGCCAAAACGTGTACAACTCGGGGAAAAAAGACCGTAAGAAGAAGCAGGCTAGCGGCAACAGTGCTGTATAATGACAAATCGAGCGAAATCGGTGCGGCGAATTGACATCGATACATCGATATATGTTGAGCTGCACCTTTTTCACCTAATCACTGAAACAAATTAACGTTCATTTAAACTCGGAAATTTCAAATATTGAATTCCATTTGATTAATGTATTTTTGAATACACGCCACTGATATGCAAAAATATGTTGTCATTATGCGGTATACAGTGTTGGCAAATGCTAATGGTACCTTCGGCGAATTGGTAAATGCTGCTTTTGAATGCACCTGGGCGTGATTATTTGGCGCATGATTTATCTGAATGCCTTGTATGTGCAGCCAGCGAAAAATATTTGCAATTTAATCACGATACATTTGAAGCAATCTTTTTGTTTTGCTGCGATTTCGATTAGTGGGTGTTTTCCCTTAAGCCGCTAGCATTTGGTGTGTACACACTGAAGCGCGTGCACACGGCGACAATCTTGGTAGTCAGTCTGCGGATTGCAGCGAATTCGCTCATTTGAAAAAAATAAAACATGGCTGGAAGAGGTGGTTATGAACACGCTAGGTAAATATTATTAAATAATTGAGGAAGTGTGCTTGCCAGCTTGCCGAAATTATGTGCAATAGATGCAAGTGCGTTCGCCGCGTGTGTCCCAACAAGTGCAAATGTGCCCCAGTGTATAATAATGCACGCGGTTTAAGCAAAAGTCAACCAACACGCACACATGGAACACACAAACACTCACGCACACACAAACCCTACAAAATCTACATGCATACAAACATACGAGCGTGCGACTGTTATGTGTGTTTGTGTGTGTGTGTGCGTGTTTTTTTTTTCTTCTACATTTCTTTTTCTTTGCTATTTTTTTTTTCGGGCAATTCGCTGCGCTGTCGCTCGTTGCGAACGTTGCTGCCGACGCTGACGCTGACGTCTGCGGTACGCGATTCGCCTTTGGCTTTTAACTGGCAAAGTAGCCGCCGTGCAGCAGCAGCAGCAGCAGCAACGGCAGCGGCAGCAGCAGCGCCGCCTTCGACGGCGATGGGCGGCTCAAAATAGACGTCTAGGTGTACGGGCGAAGTTCTTGTAAAGTTTTTGGCCGCAAAATAATTAAATGCGCGCGCTTTTTTTTTTGTCCATTGTTTTGACGTTTTTATTTTTTTTCATTCTTTCAATATTGTCTATATATTTTTTTTTGTTTTTCGTGCACTTCCGCTTTGTTTTTGTTGATGTTTGTTTGTAATTCGAGCGGCAATTGTTTTTGTTTTATTTGAGTGCGTTCGGCTCGGCTCCGGTTCCGGCTCGGTTACACGTGCGTTGACATCGCAGCCGGGTCGGCGCACGCTACGTCTATTGTATTTCTTGTTGTTGTTGTTCGCCCAGTAACCGCATTTTTTATATTTATTTATTTGTTTTTTGAATTATTTCAGAGGTGGCTTTGGAGGCGAACGTCACGCGAAGCAATTGCCAACGGAACCGCCATTTATTGCGTACGTTGGCAATTTGCCGCAGGGTCTCGTCCAGGGCGATGTTATCAAAATATTTCAAGACTTTGAGGTGAAAAACGTTCGCCTGGTCAAGGATCGCGAAACGGATCAGTTTAAGGGCTTCTGTTATGTGGAATTCGAGACGCTGGATAACTTGGAACGCGCCCTCGAATGCGATGGTCGAATCAAATTAGATGATCTGTCCGCACCGCTGCGCATTGACATTGCGGATCGTAGGAAAAATGAACGGTAAACGATTCCTTGATATTATATCCAATCAATTGAATCTTAACCCAGTTTTTTCTTTGCTGTTGTTTTATAGGCCTGGCGGAGGCGTTGGCGGCGGTGGCGGCAACGGTGGCGGCATGAGCCGCGACGGTGGTCGCGATGGCTTCCAGAAACGCGGACCACCCCGCCAGGGCGGCAGCAGTCAATCGTATAGCCGTGGCGGTCCTGGCACCGGCGGCGGCGGCGGCGGTGGTCGCGAAGCCGGCGGCGGCTCTGGTAATCGCGGCGATAGTAGAGGTTCGTACAATGATAATTATGGTGGTCACAGTGATAGAAGTCGTGGCGGCGCCAGCTCCGGCATGAATAGAGGATACAATGGTAAAACATTTTTTATCAGCCACGCAAGTGAAACCTAAATCTACAACCTCCAAACCAATACGTAGTAGATGCATCTTTGTAGTTCTGCCAAAAACAAAAATTCCAAATACCAAATTGTAATTGATTGCAAAAAATCCCAAAAAAAAATCGCATGGATTAAACCAAAACACCATGACCTTAAAGCGAGCTGCAATTGCATAGATTGACCCACCAATCCCACCTCTTATAATACCCGATACATCGACTATATCACGCACTTTTCCTTTGCCTAGTCTCGTTTAATATAGTATAGTATTTGGTTTCTGTTTTCGATTTTTCATTTCAATACCAAAATTTTGCTCTTGATTTGCTTTTTGGGCGTTGTCCGCCTTTTATTTTTTCTACTCTAACTTTGGTTGTGTTCATTTGTTTCTTTCCTATCTACGCCGGAGCAGTTTATAGTTTATTTATTTTTATTTATATTAATTTTGATATGTATGCCGGATTATTTTCGAATGTAAATTTTATAGCACGCTTCCTAAGAGTACATAATGTAGATAATCCTGGGCTTGCATGTTGCCTGCCACATGGCTCAATGCATAGTTTTAAATGCTAGGCGGTAAAGAGCCCATTATATAATATATCTATATATCATATTTACAATATGAACATATATATGTGTTTTTTTTTTCTAGATCGGCCAGCGAATCGCGGCCGTTATGGCAATTTCAATAATGACGAGCGCTTCGATCGCAATCAGGATCGTGATCGCGGGCAGCGCGAGGGCAGCTATGGCAATCAATCGCGCGACGGGGATCGTTATAACAATTTCAGCCGGCATCGGGATCGCGAGCGCACCCACTACAATCCCAATCAGGAGCGTCCCAGCGGCGTTTCAATGGGCGCCATCGGTAAAGAAAAAAACAATTCAAACACAATTCAATATAACGAAGAATATCGATTGCTAATGGTTTTTGGATATTGCAGATGATACGGAACGGCCACGATTGCAGCTGAAGCCGCGCACCATTGCGGCGCCCATAAACGCGGTGGCTGAAACCAAACAATCGGCATCCATATTTGGCAATGCCAAGCCGCGCGAGGAGAAGCTCAAGGAGCTGCAACAGAATATTGATATAAATGGCGATAACTAGGCGGTACTCTGGTGTCTTCTTTAATATGCCTAAATGATATTTAAACAATACAAGAAACTAACAAAGAGAAAAACAGTTAATATTAAATGATAAGGGCATATATCATTTGTGTGAAAGAGCGACAAGCGAATATATATATATACATATATATGAAAGAATGCGAATCCGACAGAGAAGAAAGCAAATACAAAATGAAAAAAGAAAAAACATAATAACTACGCTATATATACCTATTATATAAAAAAGCTATGTACTATGCATACATAATATACATGCAACACTTGGCTGGCCTTCTGTCAGCCGAAGCAACTTAACAAACACAACAACAACAACAGCAAAAGCAACAAAGAAACAAACAACAATCCACAGCGACAAACAATACGAAAAATCTATTTTAATCCATTAATGTTGATAATCGAAGCAACATCAACAACAACAATATTGGCGATAACAACACCAACAACAACAGCAACAACATAAGCAACAACAATGGAAAGTCTTTAAATGTTAGTCTGTAAGCAGCGGTAAAGTTAGAGCCGCGCATATTTCTATGCTATATATATATATAGCGCGCTGCTATTTGTTAGTTAAGTAATGCATATATAAACCAACAAAACAAAACAAAAAAAAAAACAAAAACGTTCTATCATATAAGCAAAAAACAAAACAAAATAAAAAACAGCAAAAAACTGAAGAAAAAAGAAAAAAACAAACAAAAAAAAAAAACAAAAAACAAACTAAAATTTGACAAGCGTTCAGCGTTTAGCAGGCAGGCAGTTTATACAGTTTATATAGCAAAAATACAAGAAAATACTAAAAAAACGAAAAATATACTTAATAAAAAAAAACAACAAAAAAAGATCGAACCGCAGTGAAAATATAAAACACCAACTAAGTACGTATTACAAAATCCATAACAACAAAAAGCAAACAATATATTTATATATATATTTATATATATATAAAACATAAATTCACACACATCGTATATATATATATGTAATCCAAGTCTAAGTCGCGATATGATCACAGTTCTATATATTTTGCTCTCCTATGTTTGTAATATTTTTTTCTATATTTTTTAAATTAAACATTTTGTTGATCAATTTTTCGTAATATTTTCTGTCGGCTTCAATTGGCAAACTTTGGACCCGTTTATACCATTATTTTCTTTTTTGTGTTTGGACCTAGACTGACAGACAGACAGACACGGCGGCGGCATTGATATACAAAATGTTTTTTTTTTATATTTTTCTTGTAGATAATTTAAATGCGCAGGGCAAACATATTAATTAAGCCAGATCTATAAATTAATTATATATGTATACAAAATATTTTTTATTATTATTTTTGGTGACTTTGTTGCGACGGCGCTTTTCAATACAACAATTTATAAACTTGATTAAATGTTTTCATTTTCTTTTTTTTTTTGTAAATTTTTTAAATACATGCGCGAGAGTTGTAAATTCATTTAAAAAACAAATAAAGGCTAAAACATTTGTATAAGAACATGTTGTAAGCGTTCATTCTTCTTCTTCTCGATGCTGCCAGCTTTTTCGAGACTTGTTTTTCTTTTAGTTCTTAATATTTTTGTTGGAAGATATATATCTATACGTACATATATAGACTGAATTAACAATCTGTTGTATTCATTCACATTTTTCAAGTGGCATAATTTTTTTTCAGAATCAGTTGGTTTAGGAATTTTGTTTATACTAAATTCATTTTCTGCTTACCAAATATTTAATTTTTTTTATAGTTTTTAAAAGTGTTGCCGGCGTTTTCTGAGACCTACAAAATTTAATAACATAAATGTAGATTATTATTATCCTCCTTTTTTTTTTAAATAATTTTGTATCATATAGCAAGAAAACTGGGGAAACCCCTATTAATCAGTTCTTAACCGAGCACTCAAAAAGCAAGCTAAATATATAAATATATATACATAAAGAACGTAAACTTTTTATAAATTTAGCTATTAAATTAAACAAAGTCAAAGATTTACCTACTATAAAGCGTAGACAAACAATTAGCAGCGGGCAAATAAGCAAAAAACAAAAAAAGAAACTAAAAATTATATATATATATATATATATAAATTTAAACAAAAAGAAGTAATATTTGTATTTAATTACCATTTAAAGTCCCATCCAGAACGCAAGCAACGTAAAGTTTAAATTTATTTAAATTAACAATAAAAATATACCTATCCGAAGTATGTATGTAATTAAGAACTTTGATATGCATTTTAAATGACGCCCAGTACGAAAATCGATGGTAAATTGAAAAGAAAAAAAAAACAAAAAAAAAAAACTGAAAACTAAAAAACATAAAAAATATTACAAAAAACAAAAAAAAAAATACCATAAAGAATTTATACAAAGCAAAACGTAGCCGTTAACTTACGTTTTAAACAAAAAAAAAATATGAATATGAATATGAATATGAATATGAATATATATGCATATATATACCCGTAAATATATGTATATGTATATACATAAAAATATATATTTAATAATAATTAATGACAAATTGAAAAGCCAATCGCATACCATACAAAGTATAGCAATTAATAATCTTAACACAAGGCAAAACAATTTCTATCTAATTATTTAATTAGCAAAACGAATTAAAACTCGAAACTAAAATAGCAACAAAAACAACAAAATTAAATTACATAGTTTCATAATCCAATTCTAACGCATCCTTCAAACTAATCTTGTGGAGCAGTTAACAAAAGGAGCAGCAACAATTCAAACATTACATAATTTAAAAATTCTTAACAAAATATATATACATTATATATATATATATATATATATATATGAATATATATATGTATATTTTTTTTTTTGTTGTTTGAACATTTTGTACGATATATATACATACATATATATAAACAAATCCAAAATCTATTTATTTGACTTCAGTTGAAAAAACTATCGGGTTACGGAAAATTTAGCAAAGAATTAAAAACATTTTTTTTAATGTTCCGGTGGAATGTGCGCGACTAGCAAATACCCTGTACGCAGCTCCGAGACGAGTATCTTTCTGTACTGCTGTGCACTGATGTGAGTATACCCATAGAAAACCTACATAACAAATTTTGTGCTTACATTCTTACAGTCTCCGAGAATGCTCTAAGAACTGTGGTGAAAATATCGATATTTATCGATTTTAGTTTAATGGACAGTATTATCGACAATTTGAAACAAACCTGATTTGGTGTCTATAGCTCTAAATGTCTCTGCGAAGGCTTAACTGTGGTGAAAAATCGATATGTATCGATCTTGGAATAACAGGAAGGTTTATCGACAATTTGAAACAAACCTGATTTGGTGTCTCTATCTCGTAAAGTCTCTGCCAATGTTTAAAACAAATCGATAATTATCGATTTCAGATTTACAGTAACTTATATTAAAAATTTCACACAAAAATTTCAAACAATTGCAGCAAACTAGTATACCCTATTTTACACATTTTTAATATGGGTACTGGCAACAAAACGAAATTTAATTGTGTTAATAATAAAATTTTAGATGCAGCATCATGCCGGATGACAAAGCCTGCCCGAAGCGGAGGCATTCAGCATAAAAGTCGGCACAGTTTTTGGCAAGGCAAATGGAGTTGTCAGCGGAATTTCTAGCGGCCGGAAGATGGCGCTTAAATGGGGCGTTGAAAAAGGATAGCATGTTTTTTGGTGTGTGCTTGTGTGTGTGTATTTCGACTCCAGTCTGTGTGAAAAGCGATTGGAGTTTGGTTTTTAGGTCGTGATTCGCGTGACTAAGTGATTACGTCACGCGCTCATCGCTAGCACAAACACATATGCATATTTATTTAAATTGCGAGTGCAGCAACAAAATTTGCAAAGTTCTGTTTGCCTTTATGCGTTGGTCAAACGCTGCTCAAAACAAAAACAGGGCCAATTGGAATGTTAGCCAAGCCCGCACACACACACATACACATGGGTAGAACACTTGGCAACTCTGAAAGGTGTTTGGCGCGTCGTTGTCTCCGCCGCTGCATGATGTCATCGGTGCGGCACTGGCTGCCAATTACGACACACTTACAGGCACACACACGCACACATACACACACACACGCACACATACACACACACAAGCACACACATTCTCATTGGCATACATGCGTAAAGGATAAGTCTTGTGCGTTGCCAACTACATATTTCCATACATACAGTGAATACACACAGTTGCTGGCATCTAAATAGAAACAGGGGTTAAACTACTTTTTGAATATGTATTTTTTTTTAAATTATTAAATTAAATGTTATTTGTATTATATACATTATTTATAGTTAACCCAAAAATCTAAACAATTTATTATATTTTTCATTATAGTTCTCTAAAACAAGTCAATCTTTGTTTCTAATTAGTTGTCAATGGCTGTACATGCCAAAATGCACAGATTTAAAGCAACAACAAACTAGCCTTTGGCCAGTGCGTGTGAATTAGTTTATTTGGTGCATTTTACAGCACTTGTCAGGTTTTTGTTGTTGTTGCTGTGTGTGTAATATATTTGCCGTTATCAGCGCGAGCGTAATGACGCCATAACAAGGCCGAAGAACAGAAGGAAAAAAAAATTTATAATGAAAATGGGCGGCACACAATAGTGCCTGCGTGCGTGTGTGTGTGTTAATTAGTGTGTGTGCGCCCGCATAATTAATAAGCATTTAATTAGCATTTAAGCGCTTATGAAAATCAATGGCAAATACCCGCAGAAAATTCCTCGTGCCGTTATCTTTGTTGGTAAGTTTTTTGTTTTGCTGCTCTTTAACTCATAAAGATGCGTGTAAATCTATATGTATACATATTTATTATGATGTCTAAAACAATTAACATATCCATTTTCATTTACATTTGCAATTTCAATTTATTTAAATTTCGTTTTCCAGAAATTGATTTTACATGTTTGTGTTTTTTTTTTTGTGCTTTCGTTTATTATTTATTCATTCATAATTAGTAATATTCGTATAATTTTGGAGGAAATAGGGCTCGTTAGGCTTTTGCGTGGGGTATTTTAGTTTTCTGTCAAAGCTTATCCCACAAAGGACAAACTGGTTGTGGGTCATATCATGGTTTGGTTTCACATCAATGACTTTTATTTATTTATTTTTTTTTTGAGGTTCGGCTTAAGATTTTAAAAATATGGGCGTTCTGATTTAAGCTAAAATGTCGCTCTTTCTTAATTAACAAACCAGGACAGAGTATCTAAAAGTCCATAAGCTATTTATTTCATGAGTTAAACGATGGGTGAGTAACATTGATAGAAAATCGTTGATAAAAGTTTAAGCTTGGAGCCGATAGCTAGTGTGGATGGTATGTGGAATGCATTTAATAAAAATGTGTCACACGCAGATTTAAAGCTAGAATTATAAAAAAGCTAACTTTAATAGGCGCCATTTATGCAAATGTCATAAAATATATTAAACTCAATGGCACATTTATTTGAGCCAGTTTGTGGTCGTGAAGTTGACGCAAAGTTTGTAAAATTGTGAAGTTGACGCAAAGCGGCGTTTGTCGAATTAGAGATGGACGCGTGTCGACACGTTACAAATGGAAATGGAATATTTATTATATGTATTATATAGATTTCCAACGTCGCTATAATTTTGTTTTATTATTTTATGTAACTACACCAAATAAATATTTTATTTTCTCTTATTAGCAGATATATGTTTTTTAGGCTTTGATAAAGAAGGAAAGTAAATGCGAACACTTGTTGTGAAATCGTGCCTGGGCATGGAAAGCACGACACCCGCTCAACTCAATGCTGGAATGCGGCAAGCACTCGAGTGCTCTCTGTGGATGCCATGTGGAACGTAAGCGTCAATTGGCCTATGCAAGAAAAAATGCACCGCCGCGTTCATCGCCCGCAGCGCATTGCAGTTAACCCCGAAAAACAATGAAGCAAATGGCATCAGCAGTCACACACAAGACACCACACACACACACTCACACACACACACTCACACACACACACACACTTTGCATGTTGTGCTCCATTTAGAGGCTGTTTTGGCTGTGCGCCTGCCAAAAAATCAGTCAACTGCATGCAGCATTTGAGCAAATCGCGTGCCGTACATTTATCCAAGCCCACCCCTTCCCCCCCTCGCTGCAAGCCTTGGCTTTGGTGCAGATGCACTCGCACTTGGCCTGGGGGGGTGGTTGGGTGGGTTGCTTGGGTTTGCTGTTTTTGTGCGGATGTCTGCCCCACAAATTGACTGTGGCTGAGAGTTGAGCGCCAGGCGTTTGGCTTCGTGGCATTTGGATGATTTCTGCCTATTTGTGACCCCTCTCTCTCTCTCTGCACAGGCCTCCATTTTGTGGACTTTAATCGCGTGTTTGCTGCACATTTTAACGCTCGTTGTCGGCATCGTTGTTGTTGCTGTTGTTGTTGGCGTTGTTGGCGTTGCCAGAGCAACGCAATGGAACACGAAACGAAATGCAAAGCTAGAAATGGCTCTATGGTAATTGCTTGCAGTGAAGTGTGAGGGGGATGTGGGTGGGAAGGGGAGCTTGGATACAGTGCTGGCGAATTGGACGTTCCGTTGATTTGAACTGCGGCTGCAATAGATTTGGTCAATGAGTGGGCGTTCACATTGCCTACTTTAAGGCCTCAGCGTGTGTACAGTGAACGCACGCTAAATGAGAACCTTTACCTATTTTGTTATTAACTTTAAAAATTAAGTGTGAACAATATTTGTTCATAGTAATAATATTAAAAACAGATTGAAACGATCTTAATTATGATTTTCTTAATTATGTGGGAGTTAACTTTAAAACTGAGGGAGATATATATATGTAGATTAAATCGAATATTAATTTTGATATATGTAATTTGAAAGTTCTTTTTAGCTTAAATCACTTTAAACTGCATTCCCTTATAATTGATTTAAAGTGATTTGCTGATTTACATTTAAAACTATATTGGTATTTGCTTTCAGAACTTTTGTACTATGTACTATTCTAGGAATTTTACTTAGAATCAAATACCAGAAGCTGCTCAAACACGCGACACAGGAAATTCTAATAAACCTAGTTTTCCGAGAATACTCTTTTCCGAGAAATTTCACATAATTCAGTCCATTGAATTCTGTTTCTGCTGAATCCAAATTAACTTTAATCACACTTAATGAGGTTCTAATGAATTCTTTAAACTATATATTTAGTATCACAATTTTAACTCCAATTTCACATAATTTTATTTTTGAATTTACATAAACTGTGGGAAAATAAATTAATTTAAGTAGAGTTTTGATAAATAATAAAAGAAATTGTTGGTTTTTGATGTTTTCTTTTACGCATTTTTATACTCTTTCTTGAAGTGAAACGAGTATATTAGGTTACGATTTTTTATGACCGTGCCAAATCAATCAAATAATAATCGATAATTGTTAACTCCCACAATTTAGAGTGACCAATAAGAAAGTGACCAAATTTGGCAAATTAGTTTTTCGTTGATCGCATTCGCAACGCACGCGTTTTTTTCTTGCGCATCGATGAATCAATTTTAAACTTTTTGAATCAGCGTTATATGTATATGTGTTGTAGCTGTGTGCTATTTCGGTTTTTTTGAAACACAATTAATTATAAACATAATAATATAAATTGAGTTTGAATACAACAACAAAGTGCAGCGCAATTAAACGGTTGTCTTGTGCAGTTGCATTGTTGTTTTTGCGCTCTTTGCATTCGGTTTCTTTCTGCGCTCTAAATGCTATTAATTTCACTAATCTCTCTCTTTCGCGTTCGAAACTAAATTGTTGTTGGTGCTGAGCTCTTCTTTACTTGAGTCTTTCGTTCTTACGGTTATTTCGATCGTCGCCTTTACATTTTGTGTACTCGTTGTTGTTGTTGTTTGTATGTAAGTATAAATGTGTCTATTATTTTCGATGTATTTTGTGTTTTTTTCTTTCGTTTGTTTTAAATGAAATTTAAGTAAACTGTATGTCTGCTATAATACAAATTGCCAGGTTGTGTGAAAAATGCGAATAATAATTAAAAATGCAATAATAATTAGGCTCGTTTTCGATTTCGTTGCAAGTAAACGAGTATTGCGCCGTCGGTTACATCCGATTGCACGTGCTTTTTTAAGTACGCTCATATATATTATAAGCGATATCATACACGATGTGCCTAAATGTTATGCGTAATCACAATGACGATGGCGATGGCATAATTAGCCTTGTTATATTTACTATGGCGTTGACTCTGCTCATTGCGGTTGTTGTTGGTTTTGTTGTTCTCGTCGATGGTTCGCCCAACTGTCAGCGCCTAAGCGACAGCAGCAGCAACAACAACAACAACAACAGAAACAACAGGAGCAAAGGCAGCGAAACACGCGCAACTCATAAACCAAATTTATGTACATTTAGTGCCCCCGCTGCCCCCCGCATGCGCGGGCAACCTGGCCTGCCCTTGCAACAACAACAACAACTACAATGAGAGCAAGTGCAAAGGAAACGGAAAAGTTGAATAATGTAAGGTTATGTTAATACGAGCATACGCTGACAGAAGGACGAGGACAGGGCGCAGGGACACTCCAGGTGTACATTACACACACTCTCCACCATTGGCTGCCAGTTAGAGGTCAACCTGCCCGCAACACGACCCGCCCAGCAGTCCGCACGCAGCAGCAGTCAAAGTAGAAGGAGAAGGGGGAGGAGCAGGAGCAGGTGTGGAGCAGGAGCAGGTGGAGCTGAACCTGAAGCAGGCGGAGAAATGCCATGAAATGGAAAGTGCACTCGCACCCGCCCAGAGTCAAAGCAATTCGTCAAAGTATTGGTTAGTTCCAGGCATTAAATGAAATTGACTTGCAAATGGCATCTGAAGTTGAAGCCTTAAATAAAATATACAATGCAGGATTTCACTTGAAGTTCAGGAAAAAAATATGAACACTTTTAATTAAAACAAAACAGAAACGAGGCAACTTTGAGCATATTTCAATTAAAAGTGGAAACGGATCCGGATAAAAAATCATCGGTAAATATTAATAGTTGTTCTACGATTTTATGTGGAAATTCGATTTCATCTGTTTATGAATACGCCCACTGGGGGGCGTGCCAAATTGATCAATTATATATACATATATTTGAAGAGAATTAGGCCTCTTTAAAAATTGCTCAAAAGTTGTGTTGAACACAAAACGAAACCCTTTGAATTCTTTCAAAAAGCATTTTAAAAAAGGATTTAAATATTCATTAAATATTAAACAGTCATTTAAAACTTTAAGAACTTGCAAGCAATATTTAAAAATAGGATTTAAATATTCAATTATGGCAAATCAGCTTTAAAGCTATAAAGCCATTTTCATTATTTTTATCTTTCCTGGTATTCCATTTTGAATCAAATGCCAGAAACTGCTCACAGGAAACTGTAATAAACGTTGAATTCCGAGAATACGAAAGACCAATCCAGTTCATTGAGTTCCCTTGAATTTGAATGGGCTTCAAAGCGCTCCAGAGCACCGAATGGCTTCCAATGCGTTTCCACGGAAGTCAAACGGACCTCAATGGATTATAATGAGGTTGCACTGATTTGCAATTGGATCTGATTGCGATTCATGGAGCTACACAGTTTCAACAGTGGGTAATGGGTTTAAAATATGTACTAAGTGGGCTTAAATTGTGCGCCAATTGAATACGAAAATCGATCAAAATGTGCGTATAAAATATTCAAAAATAATTTTATTTTCAATAATGCATATCGTTTAAATGCAGATGCAAAGTTATGATCAAAATGCCATCAATCATGAAAATCGGTTCAGTTTTGACAAAGTTATAGGAGTTTGAATTATGGGATTTATGGATCGGAGAGCTTTACATGTCAAAATTTTTGTCGATTTTGGCATGATTTTTGACCAAAAATTTGACTCCCCCAAAATCAAATGCAATCAATTAAAAACAAAAATTGGCAATTCTAAATTTTGAAAAATTTTTTTTTTTTAAAATGAATAAGGGGGGACCACATGATTTTTTGACCAAGAAATGCAAAAAATTTAATTTTCAATAATTCATATATTTTAAATGTAGAATCAATGTAGGAGCAAAATCATGATCAAAATGCCATCAATCATGAAAATCGGTTCAGTTTTGACAAAGTTATAGGAGTTTGAATTATGGAATCTATGGATCGGAGAGCTTTACATGTCAAAATTGTTGTCGATTTTGGCTTGATTTTTGGGCAAAAATTTGACCTTCCCAAAATCATGTTTAATGTTGTTTTGTATGCTAATTATGACAAATAAAATCGATTAAAATCACAAGTTCGCAATTCTAAATTTAAAAATAATTTTTTTTTTTAAATTAACAAGGGGGACCCTTTGATTTTTTGACCAAAAAATTAAAAAAATTTTATTTTCAATAATTCACATATTTAAAATGTTGAATCAATATAAAGGAAAATTCATGATCAAAATGCCATCAAACATGAAAATCGGTTCACTTTTAAGAAAGTTATGGTAGTTTGAATTATGGGATCTATGGATCGGACAACTTTACATATTGCAAATTTGTTATTTTTAATTTGTTTCAAGTCGTAACTAGTTTGGCTGAAGGTTTGGTTTGACAGTCAAAGAAAGAGTGGAACTCGCAGTTTTAATCGGTTCGGTTCGGTTCGAAACCACTTTGCAGCATTGGTTTAAATATTTGCAAACATATTTCATATTCGACGAACAGCTTTCAATGCAATAACATTAGCTTGGCAGCAGACGATATAAAAAACTTCGGGCAGAATGTGGTTGACTTTATATACATATACATATGTTTATCCTGGTATATACATATATTTATATGTATATATTTGTATGGTGCATAAGTATCTGTGTGTATTTGTGTGAACAAAGGTGCGGAAATTTAGTCGTACATGACAATGTGATGGACGACAGATATCGCTGCATTGCACCCCGCCCCTTAAGCAGACCCTCCCCCCCACACACACACACTCACACAACAATCCGCATCTGCTGCTGCTGCTGCTGTTGATGCTGCTGCTGTTATGGCTGCCTTAGCTGGCAAGCGTTGCCTCTGTCAGAATGTCGTCATTGTTCATTCATGAAATGAGCGCCTTTTTACTTTTGCCCAACATCAACAACAACAACAGCAACAACAACTGCAACAACAGCAACAAAGAGCAGCTACAGCAACCGCAAAGGCTGCAAAATGAAATGGGTAAAAATACAAGTAGGTACGTCGAAGTCGGGCATAGCCGACTGCGAAATACTCGTTCACAGTGTAAAAATTTAAATTGTATCATATTATTAAATTATGTATGAATATTTAGACCAGGTCATCAAAAATGTGTCTGAAAAATATTGTGCATATAGCTTCAAAATCTAGGGAGATAAGCCGATTTCATCCAATTTCCTTGCCCCTGTGGCCGTAGCAAAAACACATATTCAAAATTGAAAATCTTAGCTTCGTTAGCTATTCAATACGTTGCATAAACCCAATATGCTCGACTTACTTTATTGTAGAGTATAAAAAAAGAAAAATAAAATCGAGTAACAAAAAAGCAAAAAGAGCGCACCGAAAGAAAGACGCGCGTGGCAAAGGAGTGCTGGATAAGTGTATAAATGTATGTGTTTGTAAACATATATACATACATGACTGGGCAAATGGGTGTGCGTGTGTGTGTGTGTGTGTGTGCGAGGACACTGCGAGGACGTACGTGCGACATTGTTGCCACACTGAAGTTTTTGTTGTTTTGCTTGCTGCTGCTGTTGCGGTAGTGTTGCATGCCACACACACACACACACACACACACACACACACACACACACACACACACACACACACACACACACACACACACAACACACACACACACACACACACACACACACACACACACACATACACACACACACACACACACACACACACACACACACACACATACGTGTAAACCCTACAACACACACACATACAAATACATACAAACGATTTGTACGAGTATTCGCCTCGTTCGCTGACATCATCCGCAGTTCCCTTTGCCAGTCGAAACACACACAAAAATACACACACGCACACACAACACTCGCACACACACATTGTGACAGCTCGCATTGCTCATACGCCATGTTGCCCAACACGCACTGTAAGCTAATATTGTGGGTGGGGCAACAGCTGCCACTTCTGCTGCTGCTGCTGCTGCTGCCGTTTATTGCTGCTGCCATAATATAATAATATAATATAATAGCTGATATTGTTAATATTGCTGTTGTTGCAGTTACACACCTTTTTTGTAGCATACTTTTCAGCTGCATTTTTAGCTTGTTTAACTAAATTCCAAAAAGTTGCTCTCGATTTCCTTATCCATTAGCTCCATATAATATACAAATTAAATGCATATGCTCTTGTCAAATCTCTTTTGAATTTTCGTATTTTTACTATGCTGGAAAGTTAATCAATTAAATAAACTTCGTAAAATAAGAACAAATTGCGTTTTTAAAACCGCCTTTCAATGCGATTTTCATAATCTCAAGCTTACACATTTTTATAGTAAAATATGAGTAATAAATGAAAACGTTATTAATTGAGTTCATATATATTTATTATATTTTATTTATAAATAATGTATGTCTTAAAATCATAAAAATAATTTTCGATAAAATGTTAACTTGAACTGGACTCAAACAAACCAAAAATCATTTTTGGCCCATAGACGTGTGACATATTTTGCTATCAAATATTTGCTCTGCCTGGCAATTTGTGCGTTAAATACATATTGGTTAGACATGAGCCATAAAATGGGTAAATTTTATACCGGCACTGTTAAATGTCGGTTAAACGCGTTTACTTTATGACGGGGTCATAGTTTATGTTGGCCTGTTTGAAAAGTGTGCGAGGGAATATAGAGAGAGAGAGTGTGTAGAGAGAGGGAGAGAAGAGAGAGGGATAGCAAGAGAGTGAGAGAGGGAGAGATGAGTGCGAACACATTTATCAGTTAACTGTTATGGAACGCGCTCCTGGCTTAATTGTCATGAGTCGTTGCGGTCAATTAGTTAGGAACGCAGTGGCTTTCAAAAATGTTGATCCAAGGCTCGCCCTGGTCACAGTATTTGTGTGTATGTGTGTGTGCGTGTGTTTGTGTGTGCGTGGGTGCGACAAAGGACTCTGGCCACCGGCAAGTGCATGGACAGCAGCTGTGGTGCACGCGTACCTGACCGAAAGGCAAAATCAAAAGCACACAGAACACCGTCACAAAGTCACAAACTCAGTGTTGTTTTTTGTTTTTATTATTTTTTTTGTTTTGCTTTGCAAAGCCAAATGCCTGAAATACCTTTGCGCCCTGACGTATGCAGCGCATTTGCCACAATTTTCCACTTTATTTTCTTTATTCTGCTGCCATTCCTTTTTTTTTAGTTGGTTGTATTTTTTTTTGTTATTTTGTTTTTGGCTTTTCACTTCTAGTCGCCCGTGCTGGCGTGTGTTCGTGTTCGTCCTGGGCCTGTCCCAATGACCGACTGGCGTGCGCGAGCGAGAGAGTGAGACAGAGAGAGCGAGCGAGAGCGAGAGTGAGCGTGAGAGCAAGAGAGAAACTGGCACACGGCGAAGCCGAAAACCGAAACTAAAAACCAAAAACCGAAACCGAAACCGAAACCGAGCCGAGCCGAAGGCTTCGGCCGAACAACGAACAGCGATGCCGTGTGTGGCCGAGTGGCCAACTGAACGAAAGTCGCACTCGATGAACGCACACGCGCTGCGGCAGCTGACAGTTTCAGTGAACCACGGAGACGAACGGATTACGGGTAACGAAAGCAGCAGCCTCTCTAACCAAAAAGCATCAAAGCAATTTATATAAAACAACCCAAAGAGAAAAACTCAAAGAAAAGCAACTTTTCTAAATTAAACTATAACACAAAATAAAATAAAAAATGTACAAAAAACTAAAAACTAAAAGTAGTATAAAATCAAACAGAGCTAAAAAGCAATTAAACTTGGCCGCACACAAAGTCAGAGCTTAGAGCCCAGAGTCAGAGCCACTTTCAGCTAGCAACAGAAAACAGGGCGAAAAGTTGCTACGAGAAATGGAAAAAGTGCCCCGAAACATGGGTTCAGCAGCAAACACACACAAAAACGAAATAAAAAAATAAATAAATAAAAATAAATATATATATATCTACATGTATATATATATATATTTATATATCTATCGACAGAGAGACATGTGCACATCTACATATATATATAAGGCTGCTATTTTTTTTCTTCTTTTTTTTTTTCGTTTCTGTCTAAAGGCAAAATCCAGTGCGCAGGGAACAAAACGTTTTACATAAGTTCTTCAAGTTCCTTTGTATATTTTTGTTGTATTTTTTTTTCAAGTGCTCAAAAAAAAAAAAACGAAAGAGGCAAAAAGGAAACCAGAAACCAGAATCTGTATATAAATCTATATGTATATATATATATATATTGAATATTATATATGTTATGCATATATATACGATTTGTTGTTGTTGTTGTTTGACGCGCGTGTTGTGAGCAAATAAGAGTTGGCAGACAAACCAGCAGCAGCAGCAGCAACTAAAACGCGTGCATGTGTTTGTGCTAAAACGTGGCGTATACTTGATGTGGCCATACAAACGATTGCGTATACGCCTCGTGTGACTGTGTATCCATGTGTGTGTGTTTGTGTGTGTGAATGCATAACGTGCAATTTGTTTGAAATTCCAGCTTAAGTAGGTAACGAAAATTTTACAAGCACACACACACACACGCACACACACTGGCAAACACACGCATGTGTGTGTGTTTTGGAGTGCCTTTGAAGTGTTCGCTGTGTGTGTGTGTGTGGACTTTCGATTTTTCGTAGCTTGTGTCTTCAGCATTATTGTTGCTCTGCTGTCTGTTTTGGGCTATGTGTATTCACGTGCATACATCTGCATGTGCGTGTATTTTTTATATATATGTGTGTGTGTGTGTTTCGGGCATGTCCCTTTTTGAAGCGCGCATATGCCCCGCATATGTAAGGCAGTGCCAACAGCAACGACAACGTCTGCGCTGGGCACGAAACTCAACACAGCAGCAGCAGCAGCAGCGACCCAACACAATTCAACTTAATTCAACTCGAAAAATAGCAGCGAACAGTCGGGGGGGTAGGTGGGGGGGGGGAGGGAGGGCAAAGTCAGTCACACAGTCAGTCAGTCAGTCAGTCAGTTAGGCTGGCAGCGTTGGCGCCTCGCTAACTGGCTAAGCCAAGGCAGCATGTAAGCCCCCTTCACACACACACTGACACACACACACACAGACACACAGACACACAGAGAACCCATACCCTAGACGCTCCTACGCCTCTGGCAGCGCAACACGCGCGTGTGCCATATCGCGTTTCGTGTTGTGCGCAAAAAAGAGCCGAACGCCAAACCGAAAACGACGAACGAACATTTACAGGAACCGGGGCGATGGAGGGGGGGGGGGGACATGCTTGCTAGTTGAACATGAGTGCGAGGAAAAGGGCAGCCTAAAATTGCCTGACTGCCCGCCTGCCTGGTTGCCTTCTTTCTGCTTTCCACGTTTTTTTTTCTTCTTTGTGCTCTGACAGCCAACGAAAATTGTGCAACGCTTCTGAAGTTGTTTGCTTGTCTAGCGCACCAACAACAACAACAACAGCAACAACAACAACATGCCCTCGCATTTAGCACTATTTTGCCTGCAGCACAAAAGTATGCAACAGCAATTTTTGTAATGAGCCCAAAGCTCAAAGAATTTTTGTTGCTCTGCTTCAATAACTTTAAGCTCCAGTTAAATTTAGCTCTCTTTTCCTCTCACTCTCTCTCTCTCTCTCTCTCTCTCTGTGTGTGTGTGTGTGTGCATTTTGTTGTTTTTATTTTTATTGGGGCGACACACTGTCGACATTTCGTACATACACATCCAAATTGTATGTACTGACCATTTGCTAGCGCAAAGTCAATAAAGTTAATGGCAGTTTTCTAATGAGTAAATAGTTGCCGTGGCCAATAAACCATTCGCGACTGCTGCTAAATTCTATTCCCTATTTCTGTGCCCGTTTTTGCTTGCTTTTCGTCGTTGTGTTTGTTTCATTTTTATATAACAACAATGGATGAATATTTTTTCGTCAAATTGGTTGCCTACTTTTGTGGGCCAATGCAAATTGAAAATAAAAATCAAGTTTGCTGCAGACTTTTGCTCTCTTTTACGCACCAACACAACAGTCCGTCGTCCGTTCGACTTTTTGCCCTTACACACAAAAGTCACAAGCACAATTTTGCTTCTTTTCTGTTTTTTTTCTTTCTCACAACATTTGTGCGTGTGTGTGAGTTTCATTATTTGCCAGCGACTTTTGGGCGCTTTAAAATCTGTATCACAAGCAACAACAACAAAAAGTAAATGGCCAAAGGTTACCTAGTTTGGTGGCCCAGTATCTGCCCACAGTGCCTACCAAATGCGTGTGGCCGTCTATTGTCACAATTTGATTGTTGCCATTCAATTGGTTTTCTTGTTCAGCTGCTGCTGAGTTTGTTGTTGTTGGGTGTGCTAAATTTACATAACATAAATGCCGCATAAATAAATTATTAAATACGTGCTGTGAAAATTGATTGCATGTGGACAGAATACCTCAAAGAACATGCCTCACACACACACACACACACACACACACACGGAAATGGAAATGTTTTCCATGTTTGTTGCCCAAACATACCCAATATATATATATATACATATATATAGGCAATAGTTACAGCCCTCGGGCGTGTGCAATAATCTCATTTTGGTTTGATTGCCCAGCAAAATTTAGATTCCGTAACGATTTTACTAAATTACCCGTTCATTTATATATATACATTTATATATATATGTATATACATGACTTACGGTTAAAAAAGTTGCTTCGCCTTTAGGTTCAGTTCGTGTAACTGGTTTTCCTCGTTAATAAATTCTGGTATTCGTTCCTTTTAAATTGAAAAGCATTTTTTGTGCTTTTAATTTGTATTTTTATTTATATGTAAATACACATTTCCCTTTTCCTTTCTTTTTGTGTTTATTTTTAATTAAGCGAGATATTATCTGCTAACGAATTCTTAAATATACATCTCCTAATAAAATTGTTGGGTAAAAATAGGCATTTCAAAGGAAATAAAAATAATTCAGTTCAGATTCTATTTTTGACGCGGGCTTAGTTTATAATTTTAAAAATATTCGTTTCGGTCCGTTTTTTTGTTTTTTATATTGTTTTCGACAAATTTCTAAAAAAAAATACTTAGGTTATTCCAAAAAACAACTTTCGAATACATATTAAAAATCATACTTCAAACTTATCCTGTAAATGTTTGCTTTTACTTACTTTATTCTTTAAATATTTTTGAAGTATTTAAAAAAAAAATAGTTGTTAGCAAATGAAATATTAGTTATTTTTGAAAAAACGCAGTGTTTAAGTGTTAAGAGTCGAATGTATATAAACATATATAGTTGACCGAGTGAAGTGTCCAATTGATGGCAAATGCAATTAAATGCATTGGAAAGCGGATCAGCAGGTCATAATGATTTGTGATAATAGCTGTGCTATTTTTATGGGGGGCATAACTTATAATGGGCCGGGCTGGTTGCGGCTGCCAGAATGGTTAAGGCCCAGTCAGACTGGTGCCAAATGTTTCAAAATGCTTCAACTTCCAACGACCAATGTGGTTAAGTCGCATTGTTGTTGCTGTTGCTGTTGTTGCTGCGGCGAGAGCTGGCCACCAATTTGATGACCTAAAAATAGCATAAGAAGTCAAGTCGCTAAGGCATGCGGCGAACAGCGGCGACGGCAAAGTAGCACAACAAAAGTTGTGTTGACAACGAGCGAACAACCGGGGGGCGGGGTGGGTTGGTGTTTCTTCTCTGTTTGCCTTGTGCACTCATCGCACGAGTGGCGCAGGCCACGCCACACAGAGAGAGAGAGAGAGAGAAGCGAGAGCGCGTATCCTCTTTTGCAGCGAATTCAGAGTCGCGGCAAAAAAAGACAAAAAAAAATATATGAAACGACTCGAGCAATTGCTGCAGCCTTTTTCGGTTGAGCCGAGGCATGGGCATGGTCAGGGGGTTAAAGGGGAGACGGGGGGGAGGGGTATTCACTGCTGTCTTTCTTTCGGCTGCACTTGTCTTGTTGTTGTTGGTTTTCGGTTGCAAGTGTTTAAAGTAGAAAACAACACTTTAAAAATACTTAGTTGCAACAGTACTAGTTATCAAAATTTTTCGCCAAGTAAAATGAATAGCGAAAGCGGCTGCTGTTCTCCATTGTCTCTTGTTCTCGTTGGCCATTTGGTTGTCTGGAGGGGCACTTTAGGCTTTTGGTGTTGGCTGCGTTTTTCACGTGCGCGCGAAAGTATGCTACAATAATCGGCTTGACGGTCCACAGTTGCATAAACATAAACAAACAGCGCTGCAAAGTAGGCAATCCTTTTTTTTCGGTGAACTTTTATAAAGTGAATTTTTGTGCAACCAACAAAAACAAAACACACACACACAAGTGCAATATCGGATTGAAATGATTGTCAAAAACCTAATTAAAAATTACTCAACTAGCAATCAAGTCGAGCAATACAAATAAATAACAAATAAGTAAATAAAAGCGAGCAACGCCAGCAATCAATTAAAAGTAACTAAACACAAAATATAAAATAGAAGCAGCAAGAACAACAAGAAGAAGAACAATAAACAATCAATCGATAGCATTGAGAAATCATACAAACAAATAGCTCAACAATAGGAACAACAATAAGTTAAATCAACTGAAAACCAAGCCACATCAAATACAAATACAAATGCGCCGGCACACGCACACACGCGCATACTCACACACGCACACACACAGACACACAAATGCACACATACAAACATAAGTTGGAATCACGCACATGAACGTTGTTTTGTTCTCGTTGTACGACAACGGATTTGGCTCCTGTTACGGGCACGATTACGGCTTTTAGCTGTTCCATTTAAGCCCTCACCATTTTTGGCGTCCTTGTCACATTCACACGCATAGTCACATACACACACACACACACACACACACACACACGCACACACTCACTTACTCTCACTCAATTTCATACTCATGTTCACATTACTGGCTAAAAGTTGAAATTTGATAACCAACAACAAAAAATAATAATAAAAAATAATCATAGTAATAATAATAATAAAAATAAAATCACTAAGAAAAGAATACCAAGCAATAACAAAAGCGTGTTCGTATCGCCCCAAAACAGCAAACAGAATAAAATAAACACAAAAAAAAAGCAAAGAAAAACAAAAAAAAATAACAAAACAAAAAAAAACAAAAAATTGTTGTTACACGCCGTGTCGTCATCCTTCAGATCCATTAGTGCCGCCATCTGCTACACGCATGCATGTGTGGGTGTGTGTGTTGATGCATTTCCATGTGTAGGCTACAACAACAACAACAACAGCAACAACAACAACAACAGCAACAACAATAGTTAACAGCATACCTGCAGCAAAATTTGTGGCAGTTTATTGCAAAACCGCAGCAGCAACAGCAACATTAAACCAGCTAACAGCAACAATAACAACAACAACAATAAAACAATAACAATAGCAGCAGCAGCAACAAACACAACAAAGACGCAACATCGATTGACATCGATTAACGGTAAGTTGAAGCATATAATGCATATATAAAGCAATCTATATAGAGCTAAGTAAAGTTGCTTGATTAGCCGCAGCTAATTGCTAGCCCTGATTATGTCACTAATGAGCCAAGCAATTGAAAACGCCAAGACACTTGGCTAACACTTTTGCTACACACACACACACACACACACACACACACACACACACACACACACACACACACATACATACATATATACAAAATTCCCACTACAATTTTTTTTCGCCTTTCTTTTCTTTTTACTGGGCTACTGCACAACCTTTTGGTGGCTTTTGGAGGGCAAACCAAAAACGGGCCAATATATGCGCCACTGAGCGTTAAGTTTTCGTTAACAAAAAACAAAAAAAAAAATTCCGAAATAATTGTGTCTTTGAGATACAAGATTCGCAGCAAAGCCAGAGCGCCAACAACAGGATACGCGGCGCAGGGCGCAGGCGCTCTCTCTCTCTCTCTTCCTCTCTCTCTGTTTCACGCACGCAACGCTTCTGTTCAACTTCTAACCCTCTCTCTCTTTTGCTTTCTCCCTTTACCTCTTACACTCTCTCGCTGAGCCCATCTCTGGCTGTTTTTGTACATATGTATATGTAAAATTCATTGACTAACAACATGCGAACCTCGAGCAGTGTATGTTTTTTTTTAACTTTACTGCATATAGCTAGCTATATATAGATGTAAATGTTTTGCAGCTGTTAATCAATTTGTGCATTATACAATTTGATTACTGCACATTTCAATAATTATACGGGGAAAAAAATATGTAAATGCAGCAATGCATTTTTTTATAGCACACTTTTGAGCGAACCATGTAAACACACATGTGCTTGCACATGTGCATATGTATGCGTGTGTGAATGTGCATTTCGTATATTTTACGGCTTGAATATTGGCTTCAATTACATCCAAGACTTGAAGACTTGAAGTTTATTGGTGCTGAATTATAATTTCAAGCTTTTCAATGTATTCAAAGTATTCATGCTGTGCACAGAATTTGTTTCATTCAAGCGAACTTATGTGCTTATCTATGTACATAAATTTATGTGTGTGTGTGTGTGTGTTGCGTATATAAAAACAAGTCGAAATATCGAACTGACCTACTTTTGTGCTCAATACACAGACATACTCACTTATATTTATATGTATTGTACATACACTTATAAATACCTATATGTATTCTTCTATGTGTGTGTGTGTGGCGTGTCCATGTTTCGCCGCTGCGACTATGCCAAAAAGCAACACACACACACACACACACACACACACATTCGCACTGGGCAAGAGTGCTTTGACCTTAGCGGAGGCTGCTTATATAAGCCGAAAGCACAATCGAAACCGAAAACGAATTTCAACTAAGTTCGTCCGTCCGCTGATTGTAATCAATTCTACAAACTTTCGCACCTGCCTATTTACACATACACATATATATTTTACGTAATTTACGGTGAATTTCACAAATTTCACCTAATTCTGAGGTATAAAGTTTGCAATTTAATAGTTTTTACTAAATTTTGGTGTTTATCATTATTATTGGTTATTTATTGCCATTTTTGGCCACAAGCGTTTCTGATGATTTGTCAGAATTTCAATTCGATTACACAGAAAACCAATCTGGCTTATGTTCAAACGCCACTTGGTGTTTAATTGGCTGAAACTAATATTGTGTGTGGTCCTTTTTCTGTTTTATTCAATATTGATTTACCTGCAATAGTATATAAAACGTCACGATGTGTATTCTTTGATATGTGATTGGCAGAAGACAAGGATGTTACAATCTGCATCGTGGTTCTGCGGTTGGCTCACAAAATTAATTAAATGATTGAATTACATCTAAAATTAAGTCAATAGAATAAAATATAAAAACTTCGATGCATCGATGTTTTCCGATATATCAATGAATCGATAACTGATTGTTACATCAAACAACTTACATAGCTAAGGAGCGATTTTTACCTGGCTTTTATCAAAGTCAAAAATCCTATAAATATTCATTTTAGTGATGTTACATAAAATCAAAGCTTCGATGCATCGATATTTTCCGAAATATCAATGAATCGATAACTGATTATTATATCAAATAACTTTAGAATGGTAAATGACCATATCTTGGCTAAATAGCGATTATTTCCTGGCTTTTATAAAATTCAAAAATACTAGAAAAATTCATTTTAGGGAAATTAAAACTTCGATGTATCAAATCGATAATTATCACGATGTAAAAATCGATTTTAATTTTAGCTTAACATTAGTAATTTACTTAGTTTGGAAATAAATTGTCATGAAATCGATTTTGCTTTTGATTGATAAAAAAAAATCAATAAATAACAATAAATTGAATACTCTTTAGGGGGCAAATAAAGATCGATAACATTTATTGTTTAATGTTTCACTTATTGATACTCTTTTGACACACCTAAATCTTGATCATATATATATATAAATATGATATATATAAGTATCTACAGCATCACAGAAAACGAAAAAAAAATGATTTTACTTTATAAACATTTTATTTTATTTAATTTTAATGTTTTCTAACTGTGGGCAATTTGATTAAGTTGGCTATATTAATGCAAAGTGCAAGCTATTTGTGCTGTGGCTTAAAAATGGATTTCCAATGAATTATTATTTGCAGATCTCCAACGATTTTCCACCCGCTTAATATTTATTTGGAATTTATTTTGAGTGCATTTGAAATTATCGATTGTGAATTGTTTGTATATCTGATCTGATGGGAATGTGTCTTATGCGAATTGCCAGCTGCACTAATCCAATTAGTCAACTGATTCTTGGTGATATCTAAGCAATTGAGCTTAATGCTCGACATAATTGCTTCAACTAAATCTATATGAATATATATGTATGTTTACTTTGAATATCTTATGTATTTAATACTAATGCGGTTTTTTTGTGTTTATTTCAATTGCAGCATCGTGCTAAGCGGCGGGCGCTACTCGAACATGGCGCCTCGGATATAGTTGTAGCTTTAATGTAGCAGGCGACATCCATGTGCCTCATGTGAGTATGAGCATGCATTGCAACTGGATGTTATCATAATCGCATTTATATATTTTATGTGTATGTGCGTGTGTGTGCTCTGTGTGTGTGTGTGTGTGTGTGTGTGTTCGTCACTGTAACACTTGCAGGCCTTGGAAATCTAAGGCTCTCATCGTTGGCCGCATAGACAATGACAGAAGATTCCGACTCGATATCTGAGGAAGAACGCAGTTTGTTCCGTCCCTTTACCCGCGAATCATTGGTGGTAATTGAACAACGCATTGCCGCTGAACATGAAAAGCAAAAGGAGCTGGAAAGAAAGAGAGCCGAGGGAGAGGTGGTAATTATTTCTAGCTGAATGTTGTAACTAATATATATATTATGTGCCTACTATCTGTGTCTCTTCTATCAAATGCTATCCTATATACTATATCTATTATAATTATATAACTATAACGATTCTAAACTATAATTATCCAATTTTCGATTTAACATTTAACATACATACAATTAACGACAATCGATTTCGCCTAATCGATTATCGATTGTCGTTTATATCGATTAACGTTACTAACGCTACTGTGCGCTTTTATTCGTGCCTAATCGTCTATTGAATATGTACTCTAAAATAGCTATCGTATACCCATAATGCTACTACTATCTCAAACTACGTAATGTTACTTGCTACCTATTCGTTAACCCAAATGCCAAGTAATGCTCCAGTAACAACAATCAGCAATCAGCTATAAAAAACCCCCTATCTTCAACCGCATTTTTCCCCTTTTCTTGACGTGGGTATATTGCACCCATCTAAACATCTATGTTCTAAGCCACGTTGTATGTCTATATCATTGAAGCTCTATTGTAGCTCTATTCTATTTTAATTATTGGAAATGCGCCTAAATACCTTAATAAAAATACCCTCCCCCACCAAAAAGAAAAGCTATCATTATCTCATACATATATTCAAAACCTTTGCCAAGCACACTTTCTCTTCATCTCGAATAACCATCGAATCCTGCTCTAGCTGTAAGCGTATATCATAAAACCCCACCGATCTATTCATATGTATGTAAATATGTACTTGTACAAACTTCATGTTCTCACATTGTCGCTTCTTTAAAACATAAACGAATTTAAAAATCTATTATCTAAAAACGCTTGTCAGCCAACTTTTCCAAGCAAACCTTGGTAACCCTATGTTAACTATGGGTCCTACATAAATCTTGTGACGCTCTCTGCGCACTCTCTTAACTGTCAACTTTCAATTTTCTGTATTTTGTATTGTTTCCGTTGATAATGCAGACTCCTTTTTTAAAATCAAATAAAACCCAATATCGTACTTAAATACAACTCCCAGCTAGAAACCACCTTCATTTGGGTTTGAATTGAATTTCTTTTTTGTGCTTTGTCTGAAAATACATCGTTTAAGTCTATGCCAATTTCTTTTCTTATTTTGATTTGAACAAAATTCAAAAACAAATTTCTTAAAATATATGTACTGTACTTTTTAATTTTATATTTGTCGTATTTTGTGTATGTATTTTTGTATATCTCACAAATCCCAATTCGTACATAAAATTGTATTATTATTAAAAAAAAATATATAAAACTCTAAAAAACCAAAAATATTTCCTGTCATAAACGTTGTATGTTTGTTTGTTTGTACGTTTGTTTCATTGTTTTTGAAAAACTATTGAGAGTAAGAAATGTGTTTTTTACCAACTATTGGCCTCGTAATGTATTCTAATCGTGTATATATATATCGTAATTGACTATATCAATTTGTGTACTATTTGGTTTTTATTTTGTATGTATTTGTATTATACGCAACAATTTGTTTCTATTATCAAAGGCAAAAAGTTGTTTAGTTTAACTTTGTTTTGTTGTTTAAGTTGAGTTCATTTCAATATAATTTCAACTTCGACTCGATAAATTATCATTGTCCTTGGTCCTGTGTGTGGCTCTGCACCTCACAAGGCAAATTCGCAAAGTCCACGACCGTGTTTCGTTGTGTAAATACTTATACTAAAAGTTCAAAGCGTACGTTTTTAACCATTAACCACTTCACCAGTTCCAGTTTCAGTTCCAGATTCAGTTTCAGTAACAGTACCAGACCATAGCCCATTTACCATTTGTCAATCAAACATCAATGTGTACAGTTGTAGTTGCGATATTTAGCTAATAAATTTATTAAACAATCAAATCAAATAAAATTATACTTGCGATCATTAATTACTTACCAACAAATATAATAATTACTGTAGTGCAAAAAATATCAAAAGAGCGCCTCAAACTAGAAAATGCAACACTGACAGCCACTCAAAAGCTGCATGCCATGACATCCAGGCACAGTGTTGCTTTCGTTTGTACAAAGATTTCTTCAAAGTAAACTTAACTTTCTCTAACTCTTTTGCTTCCTATCTTTCGGCTTGTACAAAGTTAGAATTCTAAAACTACATTAGTATCGAACAACAAATCTCACACGCGCACCAACATCAGTTTTCAGACGCAAACTCAAAATCAATTCTCGAAAACAACAACAGCAACTTCAACCTTTTCTCGCTTATCCCAAACTGTCGCTCTCTTTTATACAACACACACTCTACTCTTTCTCTCTCACTCTATCCCGTCATCTGTCTTTCTTCCGATCTGTCCACATTTTCATTCGCCAGTCGTTTTCAGTCAGTCTCTCAGCTCTCAAATGCGCTTACACACAAGTCCCGGCGAGAATCAATTATTTAGCGATTTAATAGGGTTCATTGAAATATTAGAAAAATTAAACAGAATTTTTTATGAAACCTTACGTATAATAATCTTGAAGAGTGCTAAACGTTTCACATACATATATATATATTTTTTCTATTTTTTTTTCGTGTACTTTTTCTTTTTTATTTACAACTTTTTCTCTACTTTTAATGCTCCCAATGAAACTATTTCGCGCTGCTGTCTGGAAAACGAAAAACTAAAAATAACCAATAATATGATAACAAATAAAAACAAAATAATTTTTACAAAATCTTAACAATAATAATGAAACGCAATAATTAAAAATATAAAACTTTTCGCTAAAACTTAAAAAAATTATACAATTTTTTTTCTAACTCTTAATCAATGACCAAAAAAATAATCAATGCCCTAAACCAAATACCAAATCCAAATCTTCTTTCAGCCGCAATATGGTCGCAAGAAAAAACAAAAAGAAGTAAGATTTTCCAAAGAACTTTTAGTCTACACACAAAAACGAATAACGTATCTCCTCCTAAACTGCCAAGCACACACACCAAACAAAAAAAAAAAAAAAAAAAAACAATCAAAAAAAAAAAACAACAAAAAAATTTAAAAAACAAAGCTTATAATTTGTTTTGCTTTTTATTTGGAACTTTATTGCCAAAATTTGTTCGTTTTTAGCAGCATATTTTTGTTTTTATGTAAATGCTTTAACCTTTACTATATTCGTATTCGTATCCGTATTCGTATCCGTATTCGTAATCGTATTCGTATTCGTATTCGTATATTGGTATGCGTACATAAATTGTGTAAACCCCTTGTACAAATTAGTCAAATTTGGTCCAAACACTTGCCAAGAACTAACTATCTATGTTAAATATACATATTTATTATGTATTTACTTTACTTACTTTACTTCACCTAACTGTATACTCGTGTATATGTACTATATTTATATATATATATAGCCAAAGTGCAGCTCTTATTTGACTATGCATTTTATTTTATTCAACCATGCTTACTTTATTTGCCACCTTATGAAAGCTGTGCGAAATGCAAAATATTCTTTAATACGCCAGTATCTGGCGATATTATGTAATAGATCAGGCAGTCAAAGATTTAAATACACTGTGCAACAAATTCATTGCCGATTTTCACTTGAAATTTGACTTTTAAAAAACTAGCATTCATGATTTCTGCATCTGATAGATATATTAAAAATCAAAAATCTTTTTAATAATATATAAAATGTGCGCTTTAGTCAAAATATTGAAAAGAAATTTTTTAAATTTAAAAATAAGTTGAATGTTTTGATATTATATGCATCATAATTTTTATTATATGTATCATCATTGGTATTTATTATGTTGAAATTGGTTTAAAAAATTAAGCTGATTTTAAAGATAATTTTCTTGTTCAGACAGCCTTTACAACGATTTCAGGAAGAAAACTTAATAATATTAACAATCCAATTAGCAGTGATAAAATTTATACAATTTAAATCAATTTATTAATATAAAAGATTTATCAATTTATTAATATAAAAGATGAAAAACGAATATACTCATTTTCACATTGCGAACAGAGTAGAGAGGAAATCGTGGTGACAATTCATGCCATGATTTTGTTGCACAGTGTTGATAAAGCGAAGCTGAAAAGCCTTGCTTTTTAATTTTATGGTTTCTTGGCAACAGTTTTTGAGCCTGCATCCTGCAGCCTTCGACCCGAGAGCCTATTGCGTGGGTGCTGTTAATGCGCTTAAAAGTAAATAACTCAAAGGGTCTTGAGTCCAGTCTGTGTGTGTGTGTGTGTTTGTGTGTGTGTGTGAGTGTGGCTTACACACTTCACAACTGTTATATAAAAGGTGTTATATTATAAATATACTTTTTATATAACGAATAATGAATGCTTCTTTTAATGAGAACTCACTCAAGGGCTGTGTGCATGTGTGTGTGTGTGTGTGTGTGTGTGTGTGTAACTGTTGTTGTGCCACTTAAATCTGCGTGTATGATATATATATAAATACAGTATATATGCAGTAAACTTAAGGCCCACAGTCAAAATTGTTTCTTTTGACCATACTATGCAGATGTCTGATGATTTACGCGTGCAATTGCAAAATTTTTTGCAAAAATAATATAAAATTTAGCATTGCCGCCAAGCCCAACTAAATAACGTATAACGTATTTAACGGGTTAATACACCATTTTATACTATACTATATATATATAAACCATATAAAAAAATACCAATCAAACTGTCATGACTTGTGACTCATCGTGGCCGAATTGCCTGTAAGTGGGTAAAATGGAAATGAGAAGTAAGTGCCCAAGCCAATGACTATGACAACAACAACAACAACCACAACAACAATAGCAACAACAACAACAACAACATTAGCAACAGCCACAACAATAACAAAAACAATATTTATAATAGCCACAAACTTCGGCATTTGAAACGAAGTTAATGCACAGCTTTTGACCAAGTTTTTTATATATACATATATATATATGTATTTTGATTTTTGTTTTGTTTTATATTTGTATATCCTGTAGCCAGTGTAACGTAACGGGTAAACGGGCCTGCCAGACTGTTTAAACAATCAAATTTTAAATAGTAAAAGTTTCTAGTATTTTTTAATGTGTTTTATACAAATTTAATTCTATGTAATTGACAGGATAAAATATATTTTGTATCATTTTGCTACATTTATGTGACACATCAGAATTTTGCAGGGTATCTGCTAGTTTAGTTATTTGTTTTTGTTTTTTTCATTTATTTACTTTATTTTCAAGTGTTTAAGCTGCGCATTAATAGCCCGCAATTATTCGCGTAGAATTTCATACAGAAAGTATTTAACAGGCAATTTAAGTTAAGTTGTTTTTGATTTGTAGCTGCTTGCCGTTATACTTATACTTATCTGTATAAGTGCATAAATAGTATATGTATATCTATATAGTTGGATGAGTGCCTCTAGCTGGCATTAATATAGCATCTATATAGCATTTGGCAAACGGAGCCTGATTTCCCAAATTGTGCGTGTGCCTGTGTGTGTCTGAGTATGCGAAAAATGTTGCTTCCTGCATGTCATATCGTTACTTTAGCTATATCTACCATATTTTGGATAATGGATTTTTGTGTTCATATATACATCGCTTGAATCGGTGTTGACTTTGAAGTGAAAACAAAAACCTAGGATTCATATCTCATTTAAATTATATGGTATATCAGAGATAAAAGGCATTTCATTTTTAAATTTAAATTAATTTTAAAGTGAATTGGTCTCTTCGCGTTTTTCAAATTTTGTGAATTTACTCCAATTAAAAATTCTTCATTCATGATTTTATATTCGATTGTTGTTAAAGGTCAAATTTCTTAATTCAACTTATGGCAAATATTCCATATGGTTTTAGGTAAATTTGGCATTTCCTTTTTTTTTTATTTCTTCTATAATACGGTTTATATAAAAATAAAATATACTTCGTTTCAAGTATGTGGTGCGACTTTTATGTTAATTTTTATGTTCATATCGTATCATTTAAATTGGTATATATTATCGCACTAAAAAATTTTCAAATATTCACCAAATATGATATATGCTCAAAATTTGAAGTTCTTATTTATAGCTGGTTTTTATTAATGGATTATATTTATATATGATAAATATATGAATATTACGAACATTATGCCAAATCATAAATGTGTTCATATCAGTTAAGAACAGTATGCCAATTTATAAATGTGTTAATCTAAGTTTAGAACTTGTCTTCGATTCCAGTTTCAATTGCTTAGTTTGTGTTCCATTTCCAGTCCAGTTGGTTGCATGCGTCATAAATTTTATATGTGAGTTTGGTACGAATAGACGTGACCGGTTTAAACCGCCATATTGTGTGTGCGTGTGTGCGTCTGTATGTCTGTGTGTGTGTGAGAGTGGTGCGGTTTGCCTTTTATTAGTTTAAATATAGACTTGACTTGGTCTGTTTAAAAGGCAACTTGCCCCCCCCGTCGGGCCCCTTGCCCCTTGGCCATATTCATGACTGCGACAGCCTGGCTATATGGTCATGGCTCTAGCTCCTGCTCCTTCAGTTCCATTCGTTGGCGCAATTGCGTCAACACACAAACACAAATACACAAATACACAAATAAACACACACACACACACACATACACACCTATATACATATATATATACGTACAATCTAATTGTCACGCCAAGCAAACAAGCAAGGAAACCAACTATTATGGAGTTTTTTTAGCGCCGCACTACTCACCGTGTGTGTGTGTGTGTATATATATATGTGTGTGTGTTTGTCTATATAGAAACTCGAACAATTTTCATGATGGTGACGTTCGACTTTTTGCTTTACTTTTGCTTTTGGCATTGCATGTCCATGTCCATGTCCATGTCCATGGAAAGTAAAAACTAACTACAATGCTAGTTATTTTATACATCGATACAAAGGCGTGTGTGTGTGTGTGTGTGTGTGTGAGTTTCCTTGAAATCGATAGACGTACCGTGGCCCCAGCAATGGGTCACAAATATTGTCCCCCCTATATACAATATGCATGACAGGGCAATTAAAGTTGCCCAAAGCATACAAAAATAATCATCGTCATTATAAATATGAAAACCAAAGGAAGAGAAAAAAAATCCTGATACCAGAAGGCATTTTAGAAATGGAGCTGTCCAAAGATTTTTGTGCCTAAATGTTGTTATGGCGTGTGTGTGGTGTGTGTGTATATATATATAAAAACATATATATAGTTAGTTATTAAATATTCCTTTTGCCTAAGCCTTAGTGTGTGCACTATTTGATTACTACTTCACTTGCAAGCTTTGTATACACACAGCTTTGTACACAGTTTGGCACGCAATTTCTAAACCAAGCTTTTTGGTTTAAAAATTGATTTTAATTCTTCTACCACAATTATATCAATATTCTTTGAATTTCTAAATTATATATAAATAAAAGCTTGAATGACTTTGATTAAGTATTTACCTATACAACACTGGTTAAGCAACACTGTTTAGCATGCATTTGTTTAAATACGCTTTAAATTCTTTTCCAATATCGTATTCTTTTATTTCAATATTTCCTTTTAATTTCTGAATTGTGTTTAGAAAAGCTCAATCGAGTTTTGAAACGTATATAATTTATAATTGTTGGATTTTGGTTTTATCTTTTGCATAACAACCCAGTCCAAAAATTAAAATAAAGAATCTCTGTGCTATATTCACACCCCAAAATTACTTCACTATATATATCTGAAAAATACCTCTATCTGTACGATTCGTCACAAGGTGTGCTATGCAAATTTGTAAACCACAGCGAAATTTCTCAAAATTTTTAAATCGAAATTGTGTTAATTAGTTTTATTGTTTTTGTTTTTCCATAGCAATTTTAAATACTGACCTACTATTGTGCCTACCTACTTAATACTTACGACCTTTTAACATAAATGGACAAAGTACAACTTTATGATATATACATATGTTTATGTGATATATAGTAATGAGCAATCTGTGTATCGTGTCTAACGGTTATGCTAATATGTGTGTGCGCAATTCTTTGTTCTCTGTATTCATGAATGCCAAAAACGTGCCGAACGTACCGCAACAATAGATCCGATATGATGACGAGGACGAGGATGAAGGTCCACAACCGGATCCTACACTTGAACAGGGTGTGCCAATACCTGTTCGATTGCAGGGCAGCTTCCCGCCGGAATTGGCCTCCACTCCTCTCGAGGATATCGATCCATACTACAACAATATACTGGTGAGTCTGATTGAAATTGAAAACAATTCTCTTCTAAATCTAATTGGATCTGTTGTCATCTTGTATCCGATACGATATTCAATCCCAAAAAAAAAAAAAACCAATTGTGTATATCTCGTTTTGCAGACATTCGTAGTTGTAAGCAAGGGAAAAGATATTTTTCGCTTTTCTGCATCAAAAGCAATGTGGCTGCTCGATCCATTCAATCCGATACGTCGTGTGGCCATTTACATTTTAGTGCATCCATTATTTTCGTTATTTATCATTACCACCATTCTCGTGAACTGCATATTGATGATAATGCCGACAACGCCCACGGTCGAGTCCACTGAGTAAGTACTGTTAATTAGAAACTAGATTAATTATTATATAGCAAGAGATGGCCCAGCATCTACACCACAAAAGTATTATGTGCCAGCACATACATACTTACTCATGTATTTGTTTCTTAAACTGGGTCTTACAAACTATTTATATTGCGGTATACAAACATGTTAGCTACAATTGATTTGATTTATGATTCTATATATTTCTTTGAACCCGTTTTGTGTTTTCCAACTGAACACTTAAAATAATTTATATATATTATATGTATGTATATGTAACTAAATATATATATATGCTATATAATCGATTATATATTTACGTACTACTGTTTATATTAAATGTAACTTTTTCGATATTGATGCAGACGTGTATTTAGGTCAAACATAAATTTCTTTCAACTATAATTTACAACCAGTCAACGCAAAAAAACCACAAAAAAAACCCCAAAAAATTATCGAACAAACAACAACAAACCAAAGTATTGATAACGATAACGATAACGATTACAATAAATATATTATTCACATTTTTGAAAGCGCCTGCAAGGTAAAGAACATTTAGTAAAGCCTATGCCAGGAATTTGTACAAAATATATAAATAATAATACAAACAAAATCAATAAAACTTAATGCTATTCGAGTAAATCAACATTGCATAGTAGTTGCAAGCTCATTGCTACAAAACTCATTTGGCCAGCAGGCATTACAGTGCTGCATTCGCTGCCGTGCCGTGCTCAACAGCTTTTGTATGGCATCCCCAAACAAGATCTGTTGAACTCTGGCCACCCTGTATTATATTCGTACATTCTACATTATGTTACTAAAACATTTGAATTTGTCTATAAACGATTAATTGAATCTAAAGTAAAACTAAATATATTAATCAATCAATCCAGTTTAGAAACATTTTGCAACATTTCGATGCCTCTCATTTTTGTAAATTGCCGTAATCGAAAACACATTTAGCACCTGGGCGCTCTTAATTAACCGAAATTGTAGTCAACCTAACTAAATACTTGTAACTAACATATAAAAAATAAAATAAAAAAATAACTGGCTATTTAAGTGGCAAGCCAGCTGGTTTTGGTTTGTTCACGTTTTCGTATGAAAAAGATAAAATCAATTAATCAAATTTGAATTCGATCACATTTTGAATTTTAGTAATAGTATCTTTGATGTAGTTTTAGTACCATAAGTAGAATAAATTAATTCTTAAGTAGCTTAAGTATTTAAGTACCGAGTAAAAGCCCTCTTACCCGTATACGCAGATCCTTGATCCATTTAATAAAATTAATAAATATTTATCAGTACATTAATAGTTATGTAGATATAAAAGAATAGTTCAATTAAATAGCAATTTATATCTTGCTGTTGAATTATATATCGAATTACTTACAATATACATGTACCATATGTATTCCTTATATATATATATATATATATTTATATATTCTGTATAATCATAAATACTTAGAACTCAATCAAAATTTTGTAAGCTTTTAGTAGACTATAGTAATTAAATGGGATTTATAAATGATTTAAATTTGACTATATATCAAACGATTATATATATATTATTAATATTAAGAATTTTTAGAATTCCATAGCTTCTAGCTTATAATCATAGATTGTAATCAATAGTTTCTATATCAGTAGTTACGTATACGCCTAGTACACCAAAATCTCGTATACATATATAAATATATTTCGATCTAGTATTCCCCAATAATTCCCCTTTGAACTCGCTCTCTCTCATTATTGTAAATTGCTGAAATTAGCGAAAAATCAAATTTGTGTTTCAATTAACATAGTTGTTAATTAATTAAAGTAAATACCTATAATTGTAGCTAGAACAGCAGTTAGATGAGAATCCATAAAAACGGACGTGTATTTTTAGCGGTAACTGTACATAGCTCATGTACTTGTAATATCGTAAAAAGTAGCGCAAAAGAAAAATTATATATATGTATAGATATATATATATCTATATATAAAAGAAACTAAAAAGAAAAACGAGCAAAATGCTTTAAAGTGCGAAAAGCGAATAAAGAAAGCAAAGAAAAGTGAAAAGAGTTACGTCATTTTTTTAGCTGATATCAAAGTTTTTGTCGCAGATTTGGTATCAGAATTGAGCACCCTGACAAATAAGACACACACATACATGTGTGTGCGTGGCAGTGTAAGTGGAAGTGCCACTTGAACTTGCAACACAAAGAACAGAGCTTAGCTCAGTTCAGCTCGGCTCGTTTCCATCTCCATCTCCATCTCCGGCTCCGGCTCCGGCTCCGATTTCGTATTCCGTCTTCATTTCTGTCTCCGTTTCGGGCCGTGTTCTCTGACAACGGCGACTGCGCTTAGCCCAAAAATGGCACAGCTGCTGCCGCATAACTTGAGACGCGCACACACAACAATATAAAGAGAATGAGAGAAGGAGAAAATAGAGAGAAAGAGAAAGGACTCCAACAAACAGAGAGAGATAGAGAGGGAGAGAGGGAGAGAGAGAGAGAGAGCGCTTCAGGTTTGCCTATCTAAGCAGTTGGCTGCCGCATCTATGTGAATGTGGGCGCACTTGTGGGCGCCCAGAAAGACATAATACCTGCAATTAAAACGCAACTCAAGTGTCCTTCGCTGTCATTGGGGCCTAGGTCAAACGCATTCTCAACCCACAAGACTCGCAGCGACTTTGAACTAGTTGCGGCTCGGTCCAGCTGGACTGTCTGTCTGTCTGTCTGTCTGCCTATCACTTGCGAGTCGATTGAAATCTGTCAAATGACTAACCAAGGCACACACACACACACACACGCATACACCCAACATGCCTTAGCTGGAATTCAGGCCGAAGGTCGGCCTATTGATTTGAACGCCCACATCAGAAAGCTGCAGCAACAGCAACAACAGCAGCAGCAGCAGCAACTGCATCAAGTCAGTCCTTTACCAAGTACTTATTAACAATTATTGACATTGACAATTGGCACGAGACCGTGCAACGACTGTCTGTCTATCTTCATCTCAAGTGCTTGTAATTAACAATTGCGAGCGCCCTTTGATCTACCCAACCAATTTTTTTCTGCCTTAAATGCATTTTCTATTGACAATGCTGTCGCTACTTAGTATATATGAGAAATGTGAGAAAACCCCACTTTTATTGAATTGAACAACAACATTGCAGGGTTAAGCTTAAATTTAAGTTATATATTTGTAAGCATAAATAAGTCAAGGTTAGTTATTAAATAGCGTCGAGAGCTTAGCGATACTTCAATGGACAAATGTTGCAGCGCAGAAGAAAAAATCGATTTCTTTTCTTTTCCGATAATTACTTTGATTTTATATTGATTTTTAACTTGTACTTGATATACCCTTGCAGTGGAGTTTATACAGAAAATAGAAATAAAAAAAAAACAGAATTTGTCTGCTAAACCCGATATCGATAGTTAAAAGTTATTGTTGATTTAAATTTTTATTTTTTTTAATATATATTCAAGAAATTGAAATTTGTAAAATATCTATTTTTTACCATCGATAATACATATTATAAATAAGTAAGCAAAAATCGATATAATTATCGAATTTTGATTTAAGTTAAACTGCAAGGGTATTTTATTTGCGGCATGCCGTTTATCGATTTACTCTCATGTTTTACGATGAAAACTTAAAGTTTTAAAAACCCAGAAGCAGACAGCTAGCGTACTTAAGATACTCGTACTTACGATATATATTTAACTTGATTAGCCATGAAGAAAATACCAAAAAAAAAAAACAACAAAAAAACAAAGGAGCTAAAAAAGAAAACAAATTGCATTCGAAATTCAATTCGTTTTTAGGGTGATATTCACCGGAATCTACACATTTGAATCAGCTGTTAAAGTGATGGCACGAGGTTTCATTTTATGCCCGTTTACGTATCTTAGAGATGCATGGAATTGGCTGGACTTCGTAGTAATAGCTTTAGCGTGAGTTACATTATTAACTATTAATTAATTAACTAAACATCACTCATCACCTGTCAATAAATACTCGCATATTCACATTTCGCTATATATCATCATTATCAAGCTGTATTCATTCCTCACTCTCGTATATGTACTATAAATCGTTTTTTTTCGTTTTATTTTAAATCTGTATTTTATTTCATTATCGTATTGTATCGTTAACACCTTTTATACTCATGATAATTAACTGTAATACACGTCAGTTAATCATCATTAAATTCATTGCAATTTAATTTTTATATTTCGTCCTTTTTATACCCTGAACCCGTTGAAAATGGGTGAAACAGGGTATTATGGTTTTGTTGAAATGTATGTAACAGGCAGAAGGAGGCATCTCCGACCCCATAAAGTATATATATTCTTGATC